>APFE030062738.1:10084-72960 GCA_000404065.3 Pinus taeda
ACCCCCCTCTACCCCCCTGGTTAACTACGTGGGCTAGTCATGGAAAGAATATAACACAACCCAACATTCTTCTGCCTTTCCTAGGTAACATTGTTCATGGCCACCTTTTAATATATACAAATTGCTCAGGATTCTTGTTCCTTTTATTATCGTCTTTCCTGTCAAGTTCATGAAACACACATTCTTGTGATCAGAATACCACGTCATTTCCTTGGTCACACATTTGGCTAATACTCAAAAAGTTATGCTTTAATTCATCAACATACATAACATTACCAACTTTAACTTTTTCCTTTATAAAAACAAAACCTTTACCCTTAATGACAACAGGTGATTCATTTCCAAAAGTGACATTCTTTTCTTTCTTTAAAGCATTGTATGAAATAAGTTTATCTTTATCACTTGTCATGTGTTTTGAGCATTTTCTATCAATGTACCATTGATTTTCTTGTCCTTCTGCAAACAATTCTATGCCACAACTTTTAGATTGTAACTCCTTCCTTTTCCATACCTTAGAATTTGTTGATATTTTCTCCTTTTGAGATGTTGGTTGTAATTTTCTCCTGCACTCAGATTCTTCATGTCCAAATTTATTGCAAAATGAGCATTCAATTTCATCTATAAGAGGTGAGAATATATATAAGTGTTCTTCTTGACTCCTATCTCATTCCTTTGTTTTATTGCTTCTCTAATCATAATATTTTTGTATGCAACACATTGAGCAAGCTTATGACCAAAATTATGACATGAGAAACATTATCCATTAAAGAAGAAATTTCTGTTATCATAAAATCTTGTGGTGTTGTTTACCTTTTAACTGATTCTTTTGTTGTTATTCATCCTTGAATTGGAGTGAACATGATTTACTTGTGAAATGCCTTTATTATATTGTTGAGGACTGAAGCTTTGCTGACTGATTTTTGCTGCATTTAGATAGCTTTCGGTGGTGGTTGAAGGATTTTCTATTTGAGATGTTTCTCCAGTGTATCCAAGACCTGTCTTCATAAGAGGAGAGCATTGTACCTTGATAATTTCATCTAAGGTTTCAGATCCTTTATAAAATCCAAGATTCAGAGTTTTTATTTTCTCAAGTTCCTTTCTTAGAATTACTACTTAACATTCGAACTTCTCACTATGCTTTTCCTTTTCTATGAGTTGATGCTTCAAAGTATCTATGGCTAATTTGTTTTCTTCCAAGAAAATTTTGAGTTGAGTGATTTCTTCAAAGAAGTCTGTTTCCACTACAACATCCACAAATTTATCATTAGACTCATTAGTATTTTTCTCAAAATCCATGAGTAATTTAAGATCTTGATCAAATTCACCTTATTCACTATTTGACAAGCCATCACTATCTTCATGAGTATAATAAATTCTTCTAATATCAAATTTTCTCCTATTACCTTTTGCAGTATCCTTTCCTTTGTCATGGTTGTCTTTATGAGGACATTTTCCAGCATAATGACCAACTCTAACCATAAGAAAAACATTTGAAGGAAAGTTGACCTCTTAACCTTCCAATGCCCAGTTGAAGTTTCTTTACAAATTTCACCTCATATTATTCTAATATGTATCCTGCTTCATTTCATTCTTCCTTTTCTTTTTCTTTTGCATATGGTTTAAAGGAAGCTTCTCTGACCTCTGAGGGACCTCCTTTCCTCATTTCAAAAGCAATCAGGATCCCATGAAGTTGAATAACAATAAGAGTCTACAGATCCTTCTTCTCTTCAATGGTAGCACTTTTGAATCAAATTTAGGAGTTAGAGATCTCAATATTTTCTCTACTGAAGTAGTGTCCTTTATTTCTTCACCTAGATTTTTCATGTGATTTACAATCTCATCTATATGTAAAAAGAAACTGGCAATACTTCATCATTATGAATTGATCCAAATGGATCCAAGAGAACTCTCTAAGTCTTCATAAACTCTTTAAGAATAATTCCAAAGATCAAAATCTTTTAAAAGATCAAAGTTAACGCAGAGGAAACACCCTTAGTAGGGCGGATAAACACTATCGGAAGGCCCAAAACTCACGAAATTGTGAATAAAACAGAGTATGGAGGCATGGAACAAGTGATGCATAGTAACCGTCTGATCTGGACAATCAACGGTCCAGATCGGATCGGTAATCGCTATCGGTGGTGACCTTCGTTAGAGATCGGCATGATCCACATGAGTCTTGCGACTACGATCGGCGGATCGCCATCAGCAGTGACTATCGGCGCAATCGGCAAAGCCCACATAAGAGTTGCGACTGCAATCGACAGGGAACTTATAAGCGATGCGATAGTGATTGGCGGGGTCAATGAGGACCATCAATCAAGTGCTCAGATCGACGGCCTGCGCTGCATCGCCAGATCGCATCGGTAGATCCACAAGAGCGGGGGTATGTGTATACACATATATGTGATCTGATGGACGGATCCGATGAGATTGTAAGCCAGCTTGCAGGGATTTTGAAATCTGCCAAACACCATGTTTTAATGTGTTTTCGCAGTTTCATTTGTTAAATGAAATGCGAAAGGGGAGAGTGTTGATGCAATAAGCCAGGTCCGAAAGGGTACCTTAAGGCTATTACATATGATTTCAAGTCCGGGGAAGAGCCTTTTCCAATGCATTCTCGCGATTTTAAATGTATTTATGAAATAGAGGGACAGAGCCATTGCGATAAGCGACAGCGACCGATAGGTGGACCCGATAGGGAAATGAAGTGTATTGAAGGACTTTTGAAGTTTGAAATATCATGTTTGGGTGAAATTCTCTGTTATAGTGCATTCCCACTGTGGAAATGGAGCGCAACAATTTCAAAGGTTCCAGAGGCCCAAGGCATTCTTACGTTATAGAAATGGTAGCCACCTTCCCTTTGGGGTGTTAAGTGATGATTCCATAACGTTGTAAGAGGGATTTGAAGCGTGCAAGAGGCCAAGGATACTGAGAGCCAAGGATATGAAGCAAATAGGCAACGCGGTTGGCTTTAAAAGCCGTAAACAGAGAGAAAATAGGCAGGCAGTGTTGCAAGAAAATGCGAGGCAGAGTTAGCACAGAGATTTAGAGTTGTGAGGGAGTCTGTGTACTTAGAGGAAGCTTGAGGGATTCAAGTGAGGCTCTTGTAAATGCATCTGTTGTGTGTGAGGCTAAAACTGAGCTCACTATTGTAAAAAAACTTTGTTTGAAGACTTAATAGAGAGGCCACCACTGAAGGCTAGACCAAGAGATGTAGCCCAGGAGTATTGGGTGAACTCCTTATTAAATCTATTGTGTTTTTATGTGTTTGTCTATTATAGTCTTTTACTGCTTCAAAGTCTATGTATTTCGCAATCTGATCGATCCATTGCATAAAATAACAAAGGCACATCCATGAACATAAGTCTGTAATACCTTATTATTGTCTTAGATCTCATTACAGATCAAGTGGTATTAGAGATTTAGGTTGCTAAGGTTAGACGAGCTTGTGCTAGACTGTTTGTGAATGATAACTAGATCAAAGCTTAAATTAGGAGAAGGAGAATTGATTGAAACTAACCCAGAAATTGGTAGAGTTTATCCTAGGAGGAAAATGGCAGAAGAAATTCCCTTGGAATCAGACTCTTAGTTCATGGATAGCTTCATGACCATGAGAGCCATGGTAGAGGAAATGTGTCGAGAATTTAGGAAAGGTCGAAGTGAAGATTATTCTAATTTTAAACAAGACAAAGGAACAGAAGAATCTCTTATAGATGGCCATTCTAAAGAAAAAGGGAAAGGAAAAGAGCTTCCTCTGTCCACACCTCCTGATAGACTTGAAAATAAAAAGAATAAAACATCTTTGATTAAACTAGATGTTAAATTTGATTTTCCAATATATGATGGAGAGTTAAATGCGGAGAAGTTAGATAACTGGATTAGGTAGATTGATGTGTATTGTAGGGTGCAAAATATTGACTCAGATAGAAGTAAGATTCAGCTAGCCCGCCTACGCCTTGGAGGAATTGCCTTGGTATGGTGGGATGGCAGGACACAAGCTGACTTGAAGAAGGATGGTAAAATTCTTTCTGTCTAGAGTGAATTTGTTTCTACAATTAAAAAACAATTCTATCCACTAGCTTATATGCAGCAAGCTATGATGAGTTAGAAAACTCTTCACCAATTAAAAGGGAAAAGTGTATAAAGCTACACCCAAGAATTTAGAAAAAGATCTTTGATTCTAGGCATTTCTTTAGACTCACCTGAAACTTTGCTGAAGTATATAGGTGGTCTAAATAGTTATTTGAGACATACCATTATCATGTTT
This sequence comes from Pinus taeda, assembly GCA_000404065.3. Classification (NCBI taxonomy): domain Eukaryota; kingdom Viridiplantae; phylum Streptophyta; class Pinopsida; order Pinales; family Pinaceae; genus Pinus; species Pinus taeda. The sequence goes on from APFE030062738.1 coordinate 14,355, forward strand.
AACCCTACTAGCATAGATGAGGTATCTATCCAGGCTACCCATCTAGAGGCTAGAGGCAAGAATATGAACCCAGAGATTGGGGGATCATCAAAACCCACTGCAAGAAAAAACAAGGAAAAGAGGAAGCAAAAATGGAAAGAGAGGAAGGAAAATTATGTACAGAAGGCCAAACCTTCATGCACTCACTACAAGCAGGATGGACATGATGATGAACATTTCTGGTCTTTGCAAGAAGACGAAGACTGCTGCTGCTATACAAAAAGATTTGGGGTCTGACTCAGGTGATGAAACAACAATTGCAGCCACAGGTATAAAAGGTAAAAATTCTAAAGCATCTACTAGTAATTCTACACAAACTATTGATAGTTAAGAAAAGGAGAGAAGAAGACATGAGCTTTTTCATATTAGAGTTATTTCCAAGCATCAAAAGAATGATACTTTGTTTGATAGTGGCTCATAAGTATACTTAATTTATGAAGCAATTGTAAAGAAATTGGGACTGCTAACCATACCTCACAAGAAGCCATATCCATTAGGTTGGGTATGTGATAAAGCAAAACTACAAGTGACTAAACAATGTAAAATTAGGTTTCTTTTGGGTCAGCATTTGTGGATGAGGTTGAGTTAGATATTGTTCCCTTGGATATATGTGGGATTGTTTTAGGAAGTCCTTGCTTGTATGATAGAAAAGACATATTCTATAGAGCTAAAAATAAGTACCAACTTGTTAAAGATAGAATAGAATATATTGTAAGAGCTCACAAACTCAAGAATAATTATACTCTCATAAACTCAGGGTAGATGAAAAGAATTGTAAATTCATGCAAGCAATTTTTACTGATAGTTGTAAAGGAAAAGAAACCTGATAAGACCAATGTATTTGAAGGCTGTGATGCTAAATATCAAGTTGATTTAGAAAGAGTTGTTTCAGAATATGATATCTTATTTCAAGAACCTAAAGGTCTACCACCCAAAAGGGAAATTGTACACGATATTAATTTGCAGCAAGATGCTCCATTTCCTAACATCAAAATGTACAAGTTATCCACTTTAGAGAATGCAGAAATCAAGAAGCAGGTACAGGAGCTGCTCAAGAAAGGGTTCATAAGGCCAAGCACATCACTATGCAGATCTCCAATAGTGTTGGTGAGAAAGAAGGACGATTCGTGGAGGATGTGCATTGATTACCGAGCACTGAATAAAATAACGAATCAAGAATCGTTATCCCCTTCCTCGCATTGATGATCTATTGGATCAGCTGAAAGAGGTTGTTTACTTTTCCAAGTTGGACCTACGTAGTGGTTACCATCAGGTCAGAGTAGTAGAGCAAGATGCATGGAAGATTGCTTTCAAAATAAAGCAAGGGTTGTATGGGTGGCTAGTTATGCCTTTTGGCTTAACTAATGCTCTTGCCACTTTCATGAGGGTTATGAATGATGTACTTAGGCCTTTTATTGATGATTTTGTAATAGTATATTTGGATGACATTCTTGTATTTAGTAAAACATGGTAAGAACATTTAAAGCATGTGAAGCAAACTCTAGATGTTTTGAAAAAGGAAAATCTCTATGTTAAATTATCAAAATGTGAATTTGGTAAACATCTTTGAATTATTTGGGTCATATTGTAGGGGGTGGTGAATTGAAGATAGATCCCTCTAAGGTGGCAGTCATTGTAAACTGGCCTAAAACCAAGTCTGCTATAGAAGTTAGAAGCTTCCTAGGGGCAACACAATATTGGAGAAAGTTTATTGCTAACTTTTCCTTAATTTCAACACCCTTACATGCTTTGACAAGATTGAACAAAGTGTTTCAGTGGGGAGGAAAACAACAGAAAGCCTTTGACACCTTGAAAGAAAAAATTAGTACAACACCAGTACTAGCATTGCCAAATCTTCAACGACCATTTGAGATCAAAATAGATGCCAGTGATTATGCCATGGGAGAAGTGTTGATACAACATGGTAAACCCATATGCTACCATTCAAAGACTTTTAATTCTACAGTAGTTAATTGTCCTAAATATGATAAGGAATTGTATGCATTAGTTCAGAGTGTGAAGAAGTGGAAACATTACTTAATGGGCAAAGAAACAATTATACATATTGATCATTAGCCACTTCAGTACTTTCACTCACAAACTAAGTTGCAACAATCAAGACACTATAGGTGGATGGGTTTCCTGCAACAGTTTCATTTAGTCATCAAATATAAAAAGGGCATACACAATAAAGTTATAGATATGTTGTCCAGACCAATTATAAATGCATCTACTATACTTAAGCATAACTCAGTAATGCATGAAAGCTACATTGAACAATATGCTCAAGATATAGACTTTAAAGATGTGTATGCAACTTTAAGTAATGGAAAAAAGGTAGAAGAATTGGATTACTATATTAAGGACTGACTCTTGAATCATTTGGGGAAGCTATGCATTCCACAAACAGAGAGAATTAACATAATTAGGGAGGCACATACTTCTCTGATATCAAGTCATTTTGGGGTAAGCAAAACAATTGCACAACTATAATGATACTGCTATTGGCCAAAAATGCATGAAATAGTTTCTAGATATGTAAAAAGGTGTACCATGTGTGCTAAAAGCAAGCCCAGCAATAGAAAACTAGGCTTGTACACTCCACTGCCAGTTCCCTCCCATCATTGGGAAAGTGTTTCCATGGACTTTGTTGGGGGATTGCCAAAATCTAGAAAAGGACATGACTATTTATATGTTATTGTGGACAGGTTCAATAAAATGTGTCTTTTAATACCTTGTAATAAACATATTACAGCTGGACAAATAGCGAAATTGTTCTTTCAGCATGTCCGGGTGCATTTTGGGTTACCCACTTCCATAGTATCTGATCGAGACTCCCGATTTTTTGGGAAGTTTTGGTCAGGTCTATGGGAATTAATGGACACCGGACTGAAGAAAAGCACAACCTTTCATCCACAAACAGATGGCCAAATAGAGGTAGTCAACAGGACAGTGATCCATTTACTCAAGGGTTATTGCAGCAAGCATCCCAAGCTTTGGGATGAACATTTATGTTATGTGCAACATGCTTACAACCATGATAAACATTATTCTACATAGGGATGCCCTTTTGAGACTTGTTTTCGTTTTATACCAAGGTCTCCCTTGGATTTTGTCTTTGAAAAAGACATAGCAGTTGCTGGACACAGTGATGTGGACAAAGCAACCAGATTTATTAAACAGATCCAAGAAATTCCCCAGGCAGTTTGGGAACAACTGGAAAAGAGCCAAGCCAAATACAAAGCAAGGCATGATAAACATTGGGTGGAACACAACTTCCAGGTTCGTGATCAAGTTTGGCTGTATATCAGTAACGACATAATGCAAGGTGAAGGAAAGAAGCTGAAGCTAATAAGGTATGGGCCTTTTAAGGTACTTGAGAAAATTGGTGAGAATGGTTTCCGCCTTGATCTGCCAGAACACATGCACATCTATTAAGTAGTAAATGCAGAAAATTTAAGACTATTTGAACCTTCATTATTTGAAGATCCTGAAGAGAAAAGTCAATTGCCTTCCATTGATGATTTGTTGACTGAATACCTCAATGAGTTGCAGGAAGATACAATTCTGGATAGGAAGGTCAGGACAACGTGCAGAGGAGATCTCGAGTACCTAAGAGTAGGACTCAGAGGTTCAAAACCCAGCAGTGCAAAATGGATAGAGATTGGGCAAGTGAGGCAGCTGTATCCTCACTTAAACAATGCTTGAAACCCAAATTTTGGTGGTCCAAAATCCTTTTTCAGTGGGGAGGCGTGATCCAAATGGATCTAAGAGAACTCTCTAAGTCTTCATAAACTATTTAAGAATAATGCCAAAGATCAAAATCTTTTAAAAGATCAAAGTTAATGCAGAGGAAACACCCTTAGCAAGGCGAAGAAACATTATCGAAAGGCCCAAAACTCATGAAATCGTGAATAAAACAGAGTATGGAGGCATGGAACAAGTGATGCATGGTAACCGTTTGATCTGGCCGATCAATGGTCCAGATCGGATTGGTAATCACTATCGGTGGGATCCACATGAGTCTTGCGACTGGGATCAGCGGATCGCTATTGGCGATGACTATCGGCGCTATCAGCAAAGCCCATATAAGAGTTGCCACTACGATCAACAAGGAACTTATAAGCGATGTGATAGCGATTGGCAGAGTCAACGAGGACCGTCGATCAAGCGCGCAGATCGACAGTCAGTGTTGCATCACCAGATCACAATCAGCAAATCCACAGGAGCGGGGGTATGTGTATACACATATATGCGATCCGATGGACGGACCCGATGAGATTATGAGCCATATTGTAGGGATTTTGAAATCCGCCAAACACCATGTTTTAATGTATTTTCGCAGTTTTGTTTGTTAAACGAAATGTGAAAGGGGAGAGCGCCGATGCGATAAGCCAGGCTTGAAAGGGTACCTTAAGGTTATTACATATGATTTCAAGGCTGGGGAAGAGCCTTTTCCAATGCATTCTTGCAATTTTAAATGAATTTACAAAATAGAGGGACAAAGCCATTGCGATAAGCGATAGCGACTGATAGGCGAACCCGATAGGGAAATGAAGTGTATTGAAGGACTTTTTAAGTCCGACATATCATGTTTTGGCGAAATTCTCTATTAGAGTGCATTCCCACTATGGAAACGGAGCACGGCAGTTTCAAAGGTTCTAGAGGCCTGAGGCATTCTTACGTTACGGAAATGGTGGCCACCTCCCCTTTGGGGCATTAAGCGATGATTTCATAATGCTGTAAGAGGGATTCGATGCAGGAAAGAGGCCGGGGAGACTAAGAGCTGAGGATCAGAAATGAATAGGTAGCACGGTTGGCTTTAAAAGCCATTGACAGAGAGAAAACAGGTAGGTAGTGTTGCAAGCAAATGCAGACAGAGTTAGCACAGAGATTGAGAGTTGTGAGGGAGTCTGTGTACTCAGAGGAAACTTGAGGGATTCAAGTGAGGCTCTTGTAAATGCATCTGTTGTGTGTGAGGATCAAACTGAGCTCACTATTGTAAAAAACTCTGTTTGAAGACTTAATAAAGAGGCCACCACTGAAGGCTGGACTAGGAGATGTAGCCCAGGAGTATTGGGTGAACTCCTTATTAAATCTGTTGTGTTTTTAAATGTTTGTCTATTATAGTCTTTTACTGCTTCAAAGTCTATTTATTTCGCAATCTGATTGATCCATTGCATAAAATAACATAGGCACAACCACGCACATAAGTCTGTAATACCTTATTATTGTCTTAGATCTCATTATAGATCATGCATTCTGAGAGTTTCATATTGAATTATGAGAGTTTTGAGTTTCACACTTTTTACCTTGGTATTGAATTCATAGCTTTGAATGATTCTTTCCCATATTTCTTCTTTTGTGTTTAGCTGCATAAATTTGATAAATTTTGATTCTGTCAAACTTCCCAATAATGCATTGACAACTTTTACATTGGTTTTGTACATCTTCTTTTCTGTTGCATTTGTGGGAACTGCAGCTGCATATTGGTAACCTCCTTCCACAATTACCCAGCCATCTACTCCAAGCGACTGGAGATAGGATCTAGTTCTTGTCTTCCAATACATAAAATTATTTCCATTGAAGGGTGGTGGTCTAATAGATGTCATTCCGTTTTGATTTCTCATTTTGGGAGATCTTCCTTCAAGCGATCAAGCTTCTTTTCAGGGACCTTCTTTGATACCAATTGTTGGAAAAATACTGAGAGGGGGAGGGGGGTGAATTAGTATTTAAAAAATCACAATAATAAATTTCTTTTCTAAAATGTACACACGACATGACTGAACCCAACTAGCGTATATACACAACTGTTGTAAAAGAAACTAGCGTATTCTCAGTAAACCTGTAAAACAGCTAATTCTTTATCTGTTAAACTTGAATCAGAATGTAAGAGATTTATTAGGCATTTGATAAGTAGTAAAGAGGTCCAATAAGAACATAATAACATATCACACATAAGTAACACACATGAACACAGGTATTTTCAGGTGGAAACCCAATGTGGGAGAAAACCATCATTGTTGTCATCTTAGTCTTCAAAACCTATTAATATCAAAACTTCTTACATTCTTGTACTCGTGCAAACTCATACCAGTACACATGCACCCACCTACTGAAGGCTACAACCTTCACTCATTCTCTATCTCCTACTGGAAGGGAGATGCAACTCCCTTGATCTGATCGCCATCTACTACTGGTAGGAAGCTTCGAATTCCTCACTGAAGGCTCCAACCCTCAACAACATCCATGGACCACGTCTCATAAATGTTCACACTGGATCCAATATCAACACTTAAGCTCAAAAGTCAAACTATAACTCATCAATCTCTGACACAACTAAATCAACCAATCACTGAAACCCAATCAACTGACTCTTGATCAAAACTCAACCAATCAACTGAAACAGTCAGATCACTGTAACTAGTACACAGAACTGAACTCAAAATATTGCTTCAACACACAATCAACTGCAACCGTGATCATTCAAATTCCAAAATGTATACACTATGTTGAGCCTCAAAATTACTCTTTCCATAGCAACCCTTTTCATTCATTTTCCTTGTTTTCCCATGACAAAGTTGCATTCTCATCACCAATGACTAGTATATACTATCTTAAGGAGGACATTTAGTGATTTACATGTTATGATTTTATGTTTTGTTGTTTGAATAAGTTTTTGCATACTAGCTATGGAACGCAGCCTATTCTGCAACTAATCGGTTGTTCCGCAGCTACCTTCATGCTTTAACAGGTTCCAGGTGTCAGAAGGAGAAACTAACTACATGGGAAACTTGGAAATCATCGTGACATGGACCCTGTCCTATCCACCTAGCCCAGGTCGATAAGGAAGATGGTAAAAGACTATGGTCAATGGAGAAGTCAAATGCAGAGACCAAAGGCAATATCCGAAACAAATACCAACACGTTTCGCAGTGATGGGAAGCGTTATCCGAAACAACTACCTGAACCTATGGACTCCAACAACCATCTATGCAACCGAATCCAACAGCCACCATCTTGGATTTATGTCTCCAGCAACCTAGGAAGAAATTTTGTGTACCTATCTTCTACGTGTTTTTGGCTGTAGCATATTTTCCTCCACAAACAGTCGTATGGTTTTCTTATAAATACATGTGTAAAGAACCAATAAAGTTAGTAGTGATAGTGATAGTTTTATTGTGAAATCAAATTCTGAACTCTGTAATTTCTGGGCATTTTGTGTCCATATTGTTAATATGAAGACCGCATATTTTATGAGAATATGAAGGAGTTTCTTTGGAGTTGATTGAGCAAGCATAGCCTAATCAGTTGCAGAGGGCCCATGCACTGAAAAGGTTCCATTTCATGTTATTTTTCCTCTTTCTGCGAACCGTAAATTCCTCATTTCCTTTCACCAGTGTTTATAATCATTTTATTGCTAACAATGTCTGTAATTCAGTTTCCATCATTCTCTTATTAACAGTATTCATAATTTACAGTAGCTTTCATTTGCTTAATCTCTTTCTAGTTTTTATCAGTAGTTAGAAGATGAAGTTCAGTAATGTAATCTAGTTTTCTTCATTCACTATTTTACTAGTCTTTAAATTCTCAATTAGACTAATCAATGCCATTTATCGTCTTTTGCCATTTTTTTCAAGTTTACTAACTCGTCTTAATGAATGTCTCTAAAAAACCCTTCAAGTTGATAATTCATCCTAAACAAAGTGGTTGAGCATTTCACTTATGCAATGAGTCTTTGCTGCATCTCTGTATTTGCTTTCTGTTAGATTAATGAAGTACAAAATTTCTCAAATGTCATCCCAAGGAGACTTTCTCCCAAAATTGAGAGGCAGAGTAACTAAGTATTTCATTTAGTTTTATTTATGTAATTAGTTAGGCACCAGTTATAAATTCCACTTTCAGTTCTTAAATCATGATTTGGAAATAATAGTAACACAAGAATAGAAACTCTGTTTTCATTTCTTGTCTAAGCTCTACTTCCAATTCTGTCTCAATTCTGTTTTCATCTCTTTCTTAAAAAGCTTTGTTTTCATTTCTTAGATCTTGATTAGTCCTTACAAAAGTTAGATTTAAGTTTTTGGATAATTACATTGTCAATCGTTAGGTGATAAAAGACCAAAAACCCCCCAAAACAAAATAAAACATAAAAACTACGAAGTAAGAAGGGTTATCTAGCACAAACAGTGCACTACACTTCATCAGTTTGCGATACCCGGATTGATAATTTATGTAGAGAAATTTAGGACACTAAATTGACCAAACACACTACTTCACTTAAGGCAACCCGTGTGTATACACGCTTTTCTGTAGAGAAACTTGCGTACAAATTTTAATATACTGAAAATAAAAAACTTTTAATTCTGAATCAAACATAGAGTTGACCAGAGATATTATGAAATATTCTGTTAGCTTATAGAACCCTAAGATAGTCAGCGACATCAATAATCTTTTCAACCAATCAACATGTAAACAAATTCAACTTCATTATTCAATCAATTCTACTTCAAGCATTATCACTCAACCCAGATCTACATGAGGACATCATTGACAGACAACAGAGACACAACAACATTGATCAATAATTTATGAACATAAACCCTTAATTTATATACGGGACTTTGAATAAGCGAACCCTCATGCATACATGCTTTTCCCGAGACCAACCAAAGTATAGATCTGCAAATTTTGACCTAAAATTGTGTAGCTCTTCAGAACTTTAGAAAGACCCAGATCATAATATTTAGAGATAAATACATGCATCAGTACTTAGATCTATTCCATCCATGAGAAAATCATACAATGAAAAGTCATTTCAAGTCTCACGGTCCTGATCCATCATTGTCTTCATCGATGCATAAGTATTTTAGATCTATGTGAATATTATGGCCCTTACAATGCAAATATACCTCATATTGAAGTATTAATCAAAAACCCTTTCACTTTTAGACGTCACACTTTAATATTCATCTCTTTCTATAGTTTATCCCTTATCCAATACCATGGGTCAAAACTATACTAGTGTCAGTGGTAATCTTTACGTGATCAATATTCGTTGTCTCACTCATTGCTATGGGCCAATACCATGGTAAGGACCCTTGGTATTTATAATACCATGGCGCAAAACCATATGCTACTTTGCTTCAATAAACTTGTGTGTATACGTGACTTGTCCTTGACAAACCCGTGTATAGATTTTCAAATATTCATCTCTATCAAACTTCTAATTCTGATCCGTATATGTTTGACCCATCATTCTTTTATTTTGTTGCATCATTCTGTCACCTTTGAACTTACTTGTGGATTCATCCAGTTACCATATACTTTTTCTATTACAAGTGAGTTTCCATCAAGGACAACACATGCATCATAATGTGAACAATGTATGTATTGGTGGAACTTTCACTTATGATAATAATATTGGAGCCAACATTATTTAATTCATATTTTGTTATTGTAGTTGGACTATTCTCATTTCTTCAGAAGTCTATGTTGTTTAACTTACACATTTTCTTATGAACTTCTTTGTATGCAATTGTACGAATCATCTTGAATGTGTGTTGTTGGATTAACCCATCACTTTAATTTTTGGACTATTCCACATTTTAACTTGTGATGTCATTCCGCTCATGTGTTCCTTTAAGTTGTGTACGCTTACAAGATTCTAAGGGGCACACTTCCTTTTCCTTTATGTGTGTTATAACCCTCATGAATCACGCTTCACTCTCTGCAGGGTCATACACTTGCTCTCACCCAAAGTTATCTTACTTACCTCTGTGAGCTACCGAAGTCAAGGCCTTACACTACCACCCACTGTTGGGACTCCTAATCTAAATAGTTTGACATCTAGTTGGGACTTCTTATCGAGGAGATCCCATGAATGTTGGCGGCTCCAGCACCATCAATATTTTTGGCGCTAGAAGGAGGGCCAAATGACAAGATGAGCCCTCGAAGTCTGTTTTGAAATTCTGCACATATTTCATGACTGCTGTCCAAATCACAACCTTGAAATGTTTCTCTAACTTTGTTGATTTTGATGTGTTGGTGAGAATTATAGATGACTTGTCCAAATACAAGTTCAATGGTGATAATAGAACTCCATTTTTTAGGCACACAGTGGCCTTTCCTACCTTTTGTGATAGACATGATGTCCCATAGGATGACATTGCCCATGGGTTGTTCGCTTTCACATTCGAAGGGCATGCAAAGAAATGGTGTCTAAAAATAGATTCTCTAGTTCTTGGGACTGGAACATTCCTATGCTTAATTTAAGGTGGCGAAATTGGTTGTCAACACTCAAAGGAATTTTCTTTCCATTTATAAAAAGTGTCAACTCGGGGTGGCTAATGAATGCATGGTTTGAACTTGCAGAAAGGTCATGGTCAAAAGTGTCTTATACACGAGTCCAAACGAAGTTGGATAAAGGCAAAAAGGGTACAAGTAGTCAATATGCAATGAAAAAAAACAACTTAACATGTGGGAACCTCTAGGTTATAAATCCATAATAAGCAAAGAAGAAGAGAAATGAGGCTTCATCACAAAGTCATGGTGGGACTAAAGAGGACTCCCGAGCCTAAGCAATTCTTGCAGCATGGAAAACATATGCTAGCAAGGATCTAACTAGGAAGCCCATGTAAGGAATGTCTCTAACATTATGTTACGATTTTATAAAACGGCGAGTGAAAGTGATTTGAAAACCACAACATAATGGGGCTGACCCTATGGAAAAATATCACAGTATGAGGTTAAGATGAATAATGCAACGGAAAAAGTGATATATCCTAACCTATATGCCCATGACGAAAACGATACCTACCATGATAGGTCTATGATTATAGATTCGAAGTGTCAAAAAATGTCTCAAGGTATTCACTTACCTTGAAAACGTAACCTCCCCCAACACTTCAAGCCAAAAATTAAAGTTCATGAAATAATAAAAATTAAAAAATATGAACTTTATAAAAGTGGGATTTTAAAATTTCATTATAAAAACATTAGAGAATTTTTGAGGTCTAAAATGGGCTTCCTAAGAAAAATGTACAACCAAAATAAAATTTATAAGAACCAATAGGATTCAAGATGATGATATCAACCGTGGGGGATCATTCACCATTTTTGGGTAAAGAAGTAAAAAGATTAAAAATAACAAAATATTTTTTCAACTTGTATTTTACACTTATCTCCCTAAGGTTTTAATCAAATTTCAAGGAGGAGTAATCATTGGATGAAAAATTAAATTCCTCATCCAAGGAGTACCCATGTTGCATATTTTTTATGGATCCTACTACACAAAAAATGAGAAATACATGAAAATTCATGTTTGCAATAACATTTTTCATGTATTTCTCATTTTTCATGTAGTAGGGTCCATCGAAAGTATGCAACATGGGTAATCCTTGGATAAGGAAAAAAATCTTGCATCCAGCGATTGTTCCCGTACAACATTCTTATAAACCCACAGCGAGATAAGTTGAAAATACGAGTTCAAAAAGTAGTTTTTTCTTTTTTCCCTCTAAAATTTGATGATGTAATATAATCTTATTTTATTATTTCCACTATTATTTTATAATTTCCTTAGGAGGTGCATACTAGACCTCAAAGTTCCCCTACTGGAAATTTCAACTCACCAAAACTCATTTTGACTTGCAAGTGTTGAGAGCTTGAGAGCTTGGGAGAAAATTTGGGCAACCTCATTCCACTATTTCCTCAACCAATTCGTCAACCAAAGGCTTTCAGGTAATTCTAAACTCATATTGTCATCCTATTCATGAATTTTGAATGGATTCAAATGATTTTTCACAATAGAAATTTTAATTTAAAATTTACCTTTGGGTGTATACGTGTCAGCTCTTTGAAAATCGCATGTAGAAATCCCTACAAGTGAGTTTCCAAAGGAAAAGTCACGTGTACACGTGACTGTCATTTAGAAAAATCATGTACGTGCAGTCAAATTTGAAAATCCAAATTTCTAATGGATGAACCTTCTTAAAATTGTAGGATTTCAATTGTTGGGAAGCAGAGGGAGCATAATGAAGTTGACAATATGGTTTTAGGAGATCCTGTGACATTGGATTCATTAAAAAATTGTGGATTACTCAATATTTTCATGATGTAAAATATAAAAACCCAAATTCGGTTGCTAGAAATGATTTTCCATTACTGGGATCCATAGAAGGGGGTATTCATGATAGATAAAATGACTTTACCAATTGATGTAGAATATATTTACTTCATTACAGGGATTTCCTGAAAAGGGGATGCAGTTGATCTATAAGAGAGGGCCCGGGGAGGCTGAAATGTCTCTGATTACATAGATATCTACTGCACACCAGGGACACACAAGGTCGGATCTCAAATTCCAATCAAGGATGTGAGAAGCTTTCGAATCAAGATAATTTTGTTTACCATTCTCATAGTGGAAGGTTCGACAACTCTACACTAGGTCTCTCGACCTTCCATGCTCTTGGCAGTAGAGTGCCTCCATCTGAAAGTATTTGATTGGTGTATAGGGATCTTGACTTGTATGAAGAAGAAATTGTCTTCAGAGAGATGAGGGAAAACAAATCACTTTGGATATGGTAGCATGCTTTGTTCCTTTTTCTTTGAGACAGTACTAACATTCCGACCCAAAGTGTCTACCACCATCAGTAGTCCTAGAGATCTAAGGATGGCTAGATGGGCTGTAACAACCCTCGTTAAAAGTCCATGTAAAATATATAAGACCATGGTCATGGGACACGTATTCCAAGCTCAATGGTGGGGAAAATATTCTAGTGGTTGTTCATTCAGTTTATTATGGCTAAGGAAATTGGCAAAGGCAATGGAAAAGGATTTGGGAAGGCAAGAGGCATTAATTGGCATTTTATTTATTAAAATAATGGAGATTAGGAGAAAAATGAAGGTGAAAGATAACATGTTGCACGTGAGGAAAAAAATGAAGAAAATAGAGGCCTCATTAATAAAAAGGCTTCTTAGGATTAGTTGGTAGGATTGGTCAGATCAGTTTTGGAGCTCCCTCTTTATTCTCTCTCTCTCATACTCTTGGATACTTAGAGTTTCTTGGAGCACTCTTGGAGGAGTGTGGAATGCTTGGATTTTTGGATTAAGAAGGAAAAAGAAGAGCAGGAAATCACAAGAGGACATCGGGATCAACAACTACATTGCGTTTTTCTTACAGGTACCAAGTTGCATGTATGTTTTCCTCACTAGTTTTGCCATGCGTGGCACATGCATGTGGTTTCTTGGTTATGATCTGTCATTGGCATGGAGGATGGTTAGGATTGATAGTGGATTTGCCTAGCCTTTCCATTTCCTGGATAGCCATGGATATTGTGGATGTATTTTATTATTTTGGTTGGTTCTCATGTTTCCTTAGCTTGTGTTGAGTTATTAGTCTTGGAAGCCTTGGTTGGGTAAACGCTCTGGAATCCTGGTAACATCTTGGGTTAAGTTACTAGTCTTCGAAGCCTTGGTTGGACAAACACTCTAGAAGCCCTCAATGGGTTGAGTTACTAGTCCTAGAGCCTTGGTTGGAAAAATTCTCTAGAGCCCGATAAAAGTTGTGGGTTGAGTTATTAGTCTTGGAAGCCTTGGTTGGAAAAATGCTCTGGAAGCTCTGGAAGTATTAGATAGAGACCAATATGAATATGGTTTTGTGATGTCCAACCATGAGGTGTAATCACTGTTTGATGGGTTAAGATGGATGGCCTCTGGAAGCCCTGGATGGTTTTGGATTGATGTGTTCTATGAGATCCCACATTCATGCTTTGAATATGGAATGAGGGTGAATGGTTGAAGAGAGATTTGGCTCAAAAAGTTTATGGTCGGGTGGAACATGGAAGTCCCATCCTGGGTTTGAATTTTGCATCATCAATATGAGGTTATTTCTCCTTGTATTTCTATGAGAAATATACTGGATTATATGTGGTTTATATGGCTGTGATTTCATTGGTATTTCTATTTCTATTATGTTAGTTATATCTGCGTTTTATGACAGTAGCTATGTATGTCTCTCATCATGTTTTTAATTGTAAATGAATGACCCATTACCTATGATCTAATGGATAAAATGGCAGTCAAAGTGTTAAGGCATGAATGTATCTTAGTTTTTCTTAGCTAAGTATGAGACCCCTATGCTTAGATCTAGTATATACACATGTAGATTACATATTCATGATATGTTTGATGAAATGCCTCTCACGTCTAGTAGGGTTTCCAGTCAAGGTATTATTCAAGTAATTGCATTAGCATTGTTATTTCCATGTTATCTTACTGTTCTAAAGGTCTCATTTAATTTTGGGCAGTGACCTGGGCTTCGGGGCTGAAAATGTGGCTTAAATCCTGGGGACATTGGCATATAACTAAGCAAAATGGTCCCTAGAGGCTGGCTTGCAGGCCTGTGACAACATCCACAGGTCCCTAGATGTTGGCATGCCCATAGGTGAGAGTGTCCAAAGGTAACATGGTCCAAATGCTTAGTGGGGTATAGGGGATGATTGGAAGAAAGGTTGGATTGGCTCTTGAGGGTCTTAATGATGATGTTAAATGTTTGTATGGTATGTTTCCATTGATTCCACTTCCTTAACATGGCTTAGGAGGTCGAATAATATCATAGTAGCCTCTCATCGCATGTTTACCCAGTTTGGATGGTTTCTTGGGTAGATGTGGGATGAGCGTGTTACAGAGTGGTATAAAAGCATGGTTCACCCCTCAAACTGGATAGGCGATGTGTTAGTCATGCATTCATGTCGTTTGCATATGCATTCCTTGTGATTGTAGTCCATGTGCTTGTTCCATATGCATGGTTTCGGTCATGGTTGTAGTGATGTTGTCGTGTGAAGGTTGATGGTGTAGTTGTGGGATGTGTTATCATGAGTGTAAGGTTGTATATGCATTTGTTATGCATGTCAGTGTCTATATGTTATTATGCATGCATTATTATGGTTATAGTTATGCATGTATAGTAGGTCAAACATGAATTGTGAGGTCCTTGTATGCTATTAGGTCATCATGATGATATTGGTATGTTATGATGCTAATGTGTTGACTGAGATAGAGAAGGAGATGAAGATCACTAAAGTGAAGTTGCGGCATTGGACCTTGAGGGAAGAGCATGTTGTCATATAGGTTTGTATGTTGGGTATGCAGGTATGTAGGTTAAGGATTATTATGTGCATTATGGTTATGTATATGTCTTTCATTCTATTGATGTTATGGTTACATACATGATAGATTCTATTTGATTAGTATATTCATATGGAAATTTGTTGGATAGTCATGAATGATAGTAACCTGTGCTTGTAAGCATTGTTGTTGATTGTTTCATGTCAGTTGACTTGATTATTATGCTATATGTCATTGATGAATATGTTATATCATAACTTGTAATTAGCTCGATGATTATGTTATATGTTGTTGATGAGTATGCTATAGGTTAACTTGTTGTTGTTATATGATAGTTGGCTTGATGATTAGGTTATATGTTGATGAGCATGATATATAACTTGTTGTTGTTATATGCTAGTAACTTGATGATTAGGGTTATTACATTAAGATCTTGATGTTATATGTATCATACTAAATTGGATTGGTCTATACAAATGGTTAGGGTTATGACATTCGGGTATGAGTTAATATGTTGTGATATTATGTCATACTAATCTAGGCTGACTTTGCAGAAGTGATTATTATTTATGAATGATAATGTTTTATAAGTATGATGTGAACATGTCGCTAGTGACCATATGGATATCATGACCTTATTTATGTTTGAGTTGATATGTTGTGAAGTTATATTGTGCTAACTATATTGATTGTGCAGAAAAGATAGCCTTTCCTGAGATACATTAAGGTATGAGTTTTCTTATGTTGTATATTTGGTGCTTAACTATTTGATTATGTTGTCTAGTTGATTAATTTAACATGGTATGTTTGCAAGTTGGTTGGATGTTTGATGAATTTCATAATATGAATATCCATTCAAATGATCTCGTTTTAAGATGATTGTACTAACACATATGTATTGAGTTAGTTTATATGTACTTGATTGTAGTAGGTGATAGTTGTAGCATTATGTCTAATAACTATGAGTTGACTATGGATTATGACATGATTGTTAGTCTTGGTAAAGGTTGATTTCCAATTGATAGATATGATTATCTTGATATTGGAAAATGTGGTTGACATGTGTAAATATTTATAGGAAACATGCTTGGTATTATCATGACAGGGTAATATTTTATGTGTTTATATAACTAACAGTTGGGTGATACGAAAGTGCATAGTAAGCCTCGATTGCAACAAGGTAAAAACGTAAAAGAAAGGAATTGGGCAAGAATTTCTTTGGCTATCTTTGGGAACCCTAATTCCAAATGAATGAGTGCTTTGCATACAGGAATTCTTCTTAATCTTGATTTCGTCTAACATTTTGTGGATATGTTCTAGACTCAGGAACATGTACTTGATAGGTATATTAACTAGTTTCTAGTTACAAGTGGATCATTCAAGGGAATTGGAATCCCTTGAGAGATGACATGGATGTGTTCAGTGGTAAGCAATGTGTTTGGCACAACAAGGTAAGGTAACTAGTATGTTGTTATGTTTATTTATGCACTACAGTTATGCGTTCATGGGAATATGATGCAGGGGATTGCATGGAAAAGAGAATGCCATGGAATCTTTAATAAGGCTGACGTTGAGCTTTCCCTTGGAAGCATTGGGAACCATGGGGATTGAGTAATGGTGTCTGTTGTTAGTCTTGTGCTTTTGGTATTTTGTGATTTTCTTATGCTTGATCTCCAATTTTGTTATGTCTAGTGCATGATCATGCCACTTTATTTGTGGTGTCGTATTGTTATTGGTTTGCATGGTTTTCTTATTGTTTGTTTCTTACGCTTGCCTTTTAAGATTTGAGTCTTTGAAATTGGTTGGGAAAGAGGAAAGTTATTGGAGCTTGGAGAGAGATGAATGAAATCCAGTAGGGAATGTAAGATTTAGATGAAGTGGATGCATGTATAAAGGAATTTGAAGGCAAGAGTATGACAACCAATTGGATTGGTTGGTCCCATTGGTGTAAATAGACGATGATGGAACAATCATGGGAAAGGTAATCAAGAAAGGTAAGGTGAATGAACTTTAGGCATCATATGCCTTTGCTATATTGGGAATTGTTGTTCTCGATATGGCACATGTGTTGCATGCATAAAGTGAGTTCTCTTAAATCTTGACCTTATGATATCTAGTAATTATGTTGTGATCATGATTATGTTGATGTCTATATATGTATACATGTATGTATGTATGTATGTATGTCGTTTTTAAATAGGATCATGATTGTTTAATGCTAATGTTTATATATATATATATATATATATATAATATTATATATATATATATATATATTTAAGTATCTATGTCACTGTCTGATAGAGTTGTTAGGGATCATTCTTATGGAGGAATGATTTCTTATGCAGATGAGTGGCATGATGAGGTTCCTAGTCTTATGGGGAATCAAGTGGGGAGAATAGTCAGGAAAAATATATGAGGTCAGTATCATGTGGTAGTGAATTGATATTATATGATTGTATTATTCCTATGTTTATGTTATGGCAGGTAACTCTGAGGGATACATCAACGAAAAGGAAGTTGTGAGACCCGCGACATGCTAGGATAAGCATGAATGGCAGAGAGACACTAAAAGAAAATTTGTTTGATAGAGACAATGTGGTTTTGGATGTGTGGTACTATTGTTGTGCATATGTTGTATATGTTGTACATGTTGCATTTGTGATGTTGTGCGCATGCACTATTGTGTATAAATAGTGTGTGTACATGTTGTTTATGCAATGTGGTACAAATCGTGTTGTGTGAATGTTGCATATGCAGTGTTGGGTATAGATGATGCTATGTACATGGTTGATATGCGGTGATGTGTATATATTATATTGTGCACATGATGGATATGTGGTGTTGTGTGCATATGGTGTTGCGTGCATGTTGGATATGCAGTGTTGTGTACATAAGGTTCTATGTACATGTTTTATATACAGTTCTATGTACATATGATGTTGTTTGCATGATGTAATCTTTGTACTATGTACATATGGTCTTGTGTGCATGATTGTACATGTGGTGTTGTGTACATGATGTACATATGGTGGTGTGTGAAGGTGGTGTTGTGTATATTTCATGCATATGGTGATGTGTACATACGGTGTCGTGTACATGTTGTGCATGTTGTTCTATGTACGTTTGGTGTTATGTACACGTTGTACATGTGGTAATATGTACATGTGGCATTGTGTAAACATTGTGCAGGTGATATCGTGTACATGTGATGTTGTGCGAACATTGTGCAGGTGGTGCTTTGTACATGTGGTACTATGTACGTGTTGTACGTATGGTACTGGTGTACATATGTTTTTGTGTGTGTGTCATACATGATGTATTGTGGGGGTGCAGTACTATGTATTTTCATTGTGTAGTCATTGTATAATGACTTGTGTATTCATTATGTTGTACTTTGTGTACGTATATGTACTCTATGGCATTGTAAAGCAGGCATAGATGGATGCATTGTGTTGTACATTAGGTGTAGATGTATGTATTATGTGGTGGTGTACACCGGGTGTAGGCACATGTATTGTGTTGTGCTTTAAACTAGGTGTAGGTGTATGTGTTGTGTCTAAGATGTAGATGCATGGTGTTGTATGTCATGTGTGGTTGTATGTGTGTGATGCACACTATGTGTATGTGCACATGGTTGAGGAGAAGGCACTAGGTGTTTGTTGGGTGTAGAAACTGATATGGAGTGCGTATAGAATAAGGATAAAGGTAGAAGCTAAAGATTGATTAAAGGATAAGTATAAATATTTTATTCTAGTTAATTATGCATGTGATTTATGATTCTGGTCTATGATGATTACATGTGATCTATGTGTATGGTTTATGATGGTTACATGTGATTTATGGTTTTGATTTATGATGGTTTTGTTTTGAGCTAACCTAATGTGATATGTTTATACCTGTTGATTTGGTCAAAGATGCTAGTTTGACTTGATGTGACAAGAAGTAAGCATAATTGCAAGTGTAACTTATTGATGAGCTACCAATGAGGTACGATGTGAATTAATTTCAATTTATTTTAAACATAATGGAAGTTATGTGCTTAGTGCAATAAGCACGTAAATTCCTAGTTGGGTGGTTGAAACTGACTGCAAAATTAGCAGCAACGACAAAAGGAATTGGAACATTCAACAATATGTCGGTAAAGTGCCTCAGGAGCAGGGCCATTGTGGGACACTGGTATCCAATAGTGTCCATTAATTTCCATGAGCATTCTATGATCAGTATGATGCTTTTGAGGTAGGTATATGCCTTGGTTGTTTGATATTTCGATGCGAGGAATCCTTTCCAAGGGATGGACTGCTCAAGATGGGGGTGCCAACGAAACTTGGAAGGTGAGTGACTACATGGAAGGGGGTGACCAGATTTTCCGAGGGACTATGTAGCAGAGAAGGGAAGGCCAAGGATATATTTGTTTCAGTCAATAGCATTTCCAAATGGAAGAAAATTCACATTCGGAGTGTGCCTTGGAACAATGAGTCGGTAATTGTTCACTGAGAGGACAAGTGGCGCAAGATTATAGTGTTGGACATTAGATGAAATTTGACCTTGCAGTGATTCTGGACTTCTAGGGAGGTAGGTGAATCCTAGTATTACTTTGAGGATGGAGTTGTGAGCCTCTACATCTCCTTGTTGTGGATGCGTGCATTGTATCCTTTTACTTGTTGGCTGAAGAAAATGTGTAGGTATCT
The DNA here is from genome assembly GCA_000404065.3 of Pinus taeda. Classification (NCBI taxonomy): domain Eukaryota; kingdom Viridiplantae; phylum Streptophyta; class Pinopsida; order Pinales; family Pinaceae; genus Pinus; species Pinus taeda. Next base: position 34,208 of record APFE030062738.1, read on the forward strand.
ATATGTGGTCATTATTGTAAATAACGTAATGAGCTATCTTATAAAGCTTCAGTAAACGATACGTCTATCTTGTTTTAGTAGATGGTCATTGTAAATACTACAACGACATGTGTTATAAAGCTCCATGGGTAGTATGTTTTGTTTTCAGTAGCCTTGTTTGTTATAGGTGTCATTGAACACCAAGGACGATGTTCCCCCAAGGGGGAGGGTTCTGTAACAACCCTGGTTAAAAATCCATGTGAAATATATAAGACCATAGTCATGGACACATATTCCAAGATGAATGGTGGGGAAAAAATCCTAGAGGGTGTTCATTTGGTTTATTATGGCTAAGGAAATTGGCAAAGGCTTTGGAAATGCAAGAGGCATTAATTGGCATTTTATTTATGAAAATAATGGAAATTAGGAGAAAAAGGAACGTGAAAGGTCATAGGTTGCATGTGAAGAGGAAAATGAAGGAAAATAATGGAAAATGAAGAAAATAGAGGCCTCATTAATCAAAAGGCTTTTGAGGATCAGTTGGTAGGCTTGGTCAGTGTAAGCTTGGTCAGTTCAGTTTTGGAGCTCCCTCATTATTCTTTCTCTCTCTCATACTCTTGGATAATTATAGTTTCTTGGAGTAGTCTTGGAGGAGTGTGTCATGATTGGAGTTTTGGAGGAAGAAGGAAAAATAAGAGAAGGAAATAACAAGAGGACATCGAGATCAACAACTACATCGGGTTTTGTTTATAGGTACCAAGTTGTATGTATGTTTTCCTCACTAATTTTGGCATGCATGGCACATGCATGTGGTTTCTTGGTTAGGATATGTCATTGGCATAGAGGATGGTTAGGATTGATAGTGGATTTGCCTAGCCTTGCCATATCCTGGATAGCCATGGAGATTGTGGGTTTATTTCATTTTTTTTTTGGTTGGTTCTCATGTTTCCTTAGCATGGGTTGAGTTATTAGTCCTGGAATCCTTGGTTGGAAAAACACTCTGGAAGGAATGTAATAACTTGGGTTGCATTACTAGTCCTGGAAGCCTTGATTGGAAAAATTCTCTAGAAGCCCTTGGTGGCTTGAGTTACTAGCCCTGGAGACTTGGTTGGACAAAGGCTTCGCAGCACGATAAAAGCTATCAGTTGAGTTACTAGTCATAGAAGGCTTGGTTGGACAAATGCTTTGGAAGCCCTGAAAGGCTTGGATGGAGACCAATATGAAGATGGTTTTGTGATGTCTGATTATGAAGTGGAATCACTATTTGATGGGTTGAGTTGGATGGCCTCTAGAAGCCCTGGATGGTTTTTGATTGATGTTCTCTATGAGATCCCAGATTCATGCTTGGAATATGGCACAGGGGTGAATGGATGAAGAGATATTTGGCTCAGCCATTCTATGGTAGGATGGAATGTGGAAGTCCCATCCTGGGTTTGGATTTTTCATAATATATATGAGGTTATTTCTCCTTTTAATTTTATGAGTAATATATTGGATTATATGTGGTTTATATGGTTGTGATTTCATTGGTATTTATGCTGCTATTATGCTGGTTATATATGTGTTTTATGACAGTAGCTATGTATGGCTCTCATCATGTTTTTACTGTAAATGAATGAACAATGTATCTATGACCTAATGTATGAAATGGAAGTCAATGTGTTGAGGCATCAATATCTCTTAGCGATTCTCAGCTAAGTATGAGACCCCTATGCTCAGATATGTTATTTACACGTGTAGATTACATATTCATGATATGTTTGAAAAAATGTCAGTCATGGCTAGTAGGGGTCCAGTCAAGGTATTATTTAAGTAATTTCATTAGAAATGTTATTTTGATGTTATCTTACTATTCTGATGGTGTCATTCAATTCTAGGAAGTAACCTGGGCTTTGGGCTTGAAAATGTGGCTTAAATCCCTGGGGACGCTCGCACAAAACTAAGAAAAATAGTCCGTGGAGGTTGTATTGCAGACCTATGAGAGCGTCCAAAGGTCCCTAGATGTTGTCATGCCCATAAAATCAGAGATTCTAGAGGTCAAGTGGTCCAAAATCTCAATGAGACCCATGGTCTCATTGGCATAAAGGTTGGATTGGTTCATGAGGGTCCTAACGCTGATGTTAAATGTTTGTATAGTGTGTTTCCATTGGTTCCACTTCCTTAATGTGACTTACGAGGTTGAATCATACCATAGTGACCTCTCGTTGCATGTTTACCACAGTTGGTCGATTGCTTGGGTAGATGTTGGAGGAGGGTGTTACATGGGTAGACCTGATCAGGCGACTAGGCGGGGGCAAAGTCACCCAAGAAACATTCGATGACAAGTTCTTACTTTGGTGGGAGGAACAAATCATAGATATAGATGATTAGCCGTACACTGGCATATACTACCAAGAGGACCTGTATCTAGCCCTTCTTATGGGCGGTGCATGGGGCAAGATTGGTAAATTTTTATTTTTATGTTATTCGATTTTTTTTCTTTGAATATGATCTTAAGAAGTTAAAAATATTTTTTAGTGAAACAAAATCCTTACAAGATTATTTGATCATGATGAATATTTTGGATCAGTGTGACTTGAGGGTCTACCTAGGCATAGGCATCATGATAGAGATGCGAAGAGAGAAACAATTGAGACCTAGAGAGTCCTACATACAGTTGAAAGGAACTTGGAGAGTTTGACTCGCTAGGTTCCCATGGTAGCCATAGAGGATCTCCCTGAGGTCGTTTCAGAGGTGGGTGGTAGGAGTACCAATAGAGTGGGTGCGACTCTTCCAACAGGTGAAAAATGTGACCATCTTCTTCCGTGATGCTCATCCAAGGTAGGGCCCACAAACTTATATTTTAGATGAACGATATTTTATGGACGTGATCGAGCTTAAGCGCAGATTTTGTAGGAAATTTGTCCACATTTTGTAATAATTTAGACATATTATTCCTATCTATATGCAAATGATTTCTCAATGGGCTGATCATATATACAAATGATTTTATGGTATTTGTTATTTAATGTGATGAATGATTAATGTGCCAATCTAATGCTTGATTAGCTATAGATTCAAAAAATAAATCTTTTGATCGTGGAATATGAATAAAAGTAATAAAATTAAATGATTTTTGTACTAATCTCACTCTAATAAGTTGGTGATGTAATAAAGGATCTCTCACACGATATATGTTATTTAATTGACACACCACCAGTTGTTAATCCAATTAAAACTTTAACAAATCAATACCAAAAAATATTTCTTCAGATAGTAAATTAATGACAACACTATATTCAGCCATATTGTTGGATGCAGAACCAATACATATGCCTCTTACAACTAACAAGTGACCATATGAATGATACATTACCTAAGTGGTGGAAGCTGAGTTCCGAGTATTTCTACTAGCACCATCAGCGAATCCTAGATACACCAAATCACCCATTGGCACCTGCCAAAGCAGACCAAAATACCAACATCACCATGAGACCCATAGACAGAAATAAACAACTATGTACAATATTTACAAAACAAAAAAAATGTTAGGCAATAGCCTAGGAATAATACTTCTTAAGATAGAGCCCATTTCTGGGCTCCGACAACACATTTCTATCGATATCAACCAACTCATATGCACCTTTTTACAAGGCCTTTTTAATGATAAAAGGAATGTACCACATGGGTTTGAAATTTCCTTCCCCCAAGATGTCATTATCTTGGTCATAGAGTAGGACAAGGTCACCTTCAGAGAAAACACTAGGATGCATAGTCTTGTCATATTTGGTTTTTATTCTCTTTTTATGAACCTCATTTATTGTGGCTACAGTTCAACGCTACTCATCGAGATGTTCCAAATGAATAAAGTGTTCTTCAAGGCTATAAGTGTCTAGAAGAAGTTAAATTGTTAATTTAAAAGATGGGATCTCACATTCCATAGGGAATATTGATTCCAAATCATAAACTAGTTGAAAAGAAGTAAAACCCATGGCGATCTTGAAAGACATCTGGTATGACCAAAGTGCAGGATATAACATGATGTGCCGGTTGGATCTAGATTAATGATTGTCCTTTGCGGGATAGTTCTGAGGTATTTGTTCATGGCTTAAACCTGACCATTAGATTGAGGATAATATGGAGACGAATGCTCCTGCCAAAAACCCAACTTTAAATTTGACTCAGACATCATCTTATTCTAAAAATGAATTCCATGCTCAGTGACAATCTCCCTTAGAATATCGAAACATGCAATGATTTGGTTAAACAGAAAAAGAGTTGTTGTCTCACCATCATTCTTTAAAGTAGGCATAGCTTCAGCCCACTTCGTAAAGTATTCCACCACTACAATAATGTATTTGTGACCCTTAGCCAAAGCTATGTTAGAAGTCGTAAAATCAATACCCCACTTTTTGAAAGGATCAATAGTGATGGTAGGGAAAAACGGAGCTGGATGAGCTCACATTTTACGAGTATATACTTGACAAGGATGGAACTTTTTAACCAGTTCCATGCAATCTTTAAAAATCTAGAGCCAAAAATAGCCTGCACGCAAGATGTTTTGGGTTATAGCAAGCCCAGATAGATGACCTCTAGAAGCTCCATTGTGGAAGTCATTAAGAACAAACTCAACTTATTCTAAGGTTAAAAAATGTCTAAGGATTGAATCAATCCCGTGGCAATATAAAGTGTCACTAATAATAATATAATTTCTAGGTAGGTGACACAATTTTCTACGTTCATCCTTTGAAAAAGTATGAGGAAACTTCGAATTATGGAGATATACTATGAGGTAACCATACGAAGGATCTTTTGAAGAGATTAGGAAGAGGTGTTCATCTAATGACTCTTCATAAACAACATCCTCTTCATAAGGAAACTCTGAAATCAATTCTGCAAATACTAAATAAATTTTGGACTTAGCTGACATAAACTTGAAATCGACTCCCTGTAATATGACAATCCATTTATTATATTTTCCCCTAATCACTCGCCTACTGAAGACAAATTGAAATGGTTTTACATCAGCCAACAAAAAAAACATTCTTAGCAGAATATAATGATGAAGACACTCGACAACATGAATTGTTGCCAAAGCCAATTTATCTATATGAGAATACCTAACTCCAGGACTGACTAAGCCTTGACTCATATAATAAATCACATGCTCTCAAAGAGCATGGTCTTGCCCAGCAAAAACCATCCTAATGGTGGATTATGTCGCAACAAGATATAAGAGGAAATCCCTGCTATAATCAGGTGGACTAAAAAGAGCAACAGATGTTAATGCCTTTTTCAAAGCATCGAAGGAGCGCTGAGCAAAATCATCCCAAAAAAATGGGACTCCTTTCTTCAGTAATCACATAAATCCTTTCATAATCTCGATGTAATTTGCGATAAATCTCCTTAATAATTTTTCTTTACCTTGGAGAATCTGAAGTTGATGAACCATTGATGAGGGAGGAAACTGAAGTATTTTCATAACCTTGAAAGGATCAACCCGAATCCCTACATTGGACATAATGAATCCCAATAACTGACTGGATGTGATAGTAAAAACACATTTATTAGGATTCAAATGGATTTTATGGTAATGACATCGTTCTGAAAACCAAACAAAGGTTTTGTGGATGATCAATCCTCTTTCAAGAATAAGTATCTAAGGCATCCAAATACGCTTCTATTATGTGATTCATGTCATGGAAAGCATAAGGCATGGTCGGCTGAAAAGTTGGTCCAACATTTTTGACGCCAAAAGGCATCTTTTTGTGTGCAAATGCACCCAGGGGAAAATAAATGTTGTCTTGTGTTGATGTTCAGGACGGATAGTTATTTTATTATATCCTGAAAAGCCATTCATGAAGGAGAACACCTAATTTCTAGCACACTCATCAATGATCTAATTGATAAAGGGAGTGGGGAAATTATCTTTAGGATTCAAATCCCTAAAGTCAATGCATGCCTGAATCGTTCCTTACTTTTTATTGCCTAGGACTGGGTTTGAGACCCATTCAGTTAAAGGAATGGGGTATATGAAACATGCCTTAAGTAGCTTTTTAACCTCAGCTTTAATAGTTGTTGCTTTCCTAGGATTTACTAGTTGAAGTGTTTTCCATGTAGGCTTAGAGTTTTCATATGTCTTTATCTCATGTTGAACTATCGATGAATCAGTTCCAAAAATTTCTTCATAAGACCAAGGAAACACATCTCAAAATTCCTTAAAAAGGACAGTATAAATCTTGATTTCTTCAGGGGAACATGCAGATATGATGAAGATATTTTTCGATAATATTGGGATTCATGGAGATTTTCAAAGGAATGGTTTCCGAAATATTAGGCATATTAGCTTTGGAAAAAATATGTGCTGGGGCCAAAGGGTTTAAAATTTTATGAACACTTCCAGATGAAGAAGGATCAGACAAATTTGATGCTACTTGGTGGAAGTCAAGGAGAAAATATTACCAAGGATGCAAATCATCCCATGGTCCTTCTACACTAGTCATTACATATAGGATTGCCTCTTCATATGGTAAGACTATGTCAAGGCAATCCATAGCTGAAGTAGATTCGAGAGTTTAGACCTGAGCCACATCACCATCCAAATCCTTTAATGGAAGAGGGATGGGATCTGAATTTGCATAATTCACTATAGATTGGTATGTGATTTTGGCTACAGATATAGGGTATGCCATTCCACCTACTCGCCCCACTTCTAGTGTGGCAGTAGAGGGGGGTAAGGGCCAAGGATTGGAAAAATAATGCATTATGGAAGAAATTCTTTGAGGAGTGACCATGGAGCATGAAATGGCATTAACATGAGAAATAGGAGAAGGAAGATCAAAAGTACCCATCAATGAGGTATACATTCCAACTCCTAGATTCTCCACAAGTTTCTTTGTATTATTAACCAAGTGGAAGGTAGGATCAGAAGATGCATTGGGATCAATAGGAGAATAAGCCATTTAATCAATTGCAACAATTATCCCTTCATGGGGGACACATAGGATGCGAAACAACAATGAAATAATAACATCCATTGCATATACCCAATTCTGACCTAACAAAAGATTATAATCCAAGTTGGCATCAACTATTTCTACCTCAACATTAACAAGCTTGCCCCCAACACGGATGGGAAAGGCTGGAAGAATTCCATGAGGCCTATGAGAATGGCCATCAAATGGGGTAAGGAGAGTAGGGGAAGGAACAAATTCCAGAGACCCAATAACCTTCCAACATGACATTGACATGACACATGTGGAATCTCCTTCATCAACTATAGTTTTAAAGATATTAATTTTCTGATATGTAGATTTAATCTGGAAATCCATGTGATGAGGGAGTCTCTTCTTAGCTCTTGACATATAAAATGTTATAACAAGAGATTTTTTTGAATCCACTTCTCCAATCACAATGAGAAATGCACTCCTTTGTGCAGTACACGATTGGAGTACCTCCAACGCTGACATCGCATAGGGTCTCTGAGCTAGATCTTTGAAAATAGAGTAGTTCTGAGCAACCCTAGTGTTGGGGTTAATAGTTGAACATTTGTAGAGCCTTTTGTCATCCGATGTATAGGCTCAACTACGGGCCTCTTGATATGGAGTGGCTCTACAATATCAAAAGTAGTCTTAACGTTAGAAGGTTCCATCTCACCATAATCATGTGATCTTGTAGCAACATCAACATGAGACCTCACCATATAGACATTCGATGTGGATTTCCCTTCATGGTTTCCCCCTATGGGGGTCCCAGTATTAACATTAGTGCCAGAAAACATTTTCTTCCCTAAGGGAAAAGGGTTAGTCAACACAGCCTGGGAACTTGAAGTACCCTGCTGAGCTAACAAGTGTTGAGCATCCTGAATCTTAGGGAAAAGATGGGTAAGATGATCCCCATTCCATAACTTGCATGCGAACTTTACTTTATTTTTTTTCCTTCTTTCCCTGCCGAGTATCATTACTGGACTTGTTTGTATTCCCTTTCCCAACCTTATCTTTCTTCTTACCACCTCCATTCTTCTTCCCATCGAATTGTTGGTCTCCTTTGGGTTCGAAGATTGGAAAACATTAAATGCTAATGTTTGGGAAGGCATAACTATTGGCGGTGAAACCTACGCTAGAGAAGAATATTGTAAACACAACTAGTACAATTGACTCAATAGGTTAGCCACACTACTATCGATTGACCATACAATTCCACCAACATGGGATTCTGGCTTAGGTTTGGCTAAATCAATTTGCAATCAAAGAGCATCAGGAAAAATCTTATAAAGGACTCCATACTGAGAATATATGAGTTCTAGTTTTCAGGCTCTAACGATAGCTTGTTCTTCAGTGAACACTCTAGAGAGTGACTTGTCCTTAGAAATTTGTTGCTACAAATATTTCAAAAACCATTCGAGAAGGAACTTATCAGGGATATAGGCCTTAATGAGTTGCTTCCTTCTATGCAACTCTTGGATGTGGTCAGAAATATGAGTTACTTTGTCCTATTCAAAACTGGCTAGAAGTTCAGTTCTAGCATCATATCAGATAAGCAACTTAAAATGGTTTTAAAACATAGTAGCTAGTTCACCAAACATAGGAAAGGTACCCCCTCTAAGCACAATACACCTATTTTGCGATGTTTCTAGTTAGGGTGCATTGGAATAATGTCAACGTGATCGAGTCATCGATCAAGGAATTTGATGAGCACCATAAATGGAACGTGGTTATATGATCAGCTAGATCCTCCTCAGACTTTTCTTCAAATTTAGGAATATCAAATGGTTTGGTGGGAACCTAGGCCAATCCAGATTATATCGGATCAGATCAATTTCCAGTTTCAAAAGATCTAGCAAGGTTAAAGTTGCCAGGAATGGTAAGTGCAGAGGAGCAGGAGAATTCCACCCACCAAGAGAAGAATTTCCCACATTAGGAAAAGAGTATCTTTGATTTGGAGAGGCACCAAGTTGCCATGGGTTACATATAGAAGGAGCTGAACCATAAGGAAATCCTTATGGCCCAGAAGTATTCGTAGGGTATCTGCCCACTTCCGTAGGGTTACCATACATAGGATAGCTTCCTCCTAACAAAACATTGAAAGAAGGGGATAAACCCTGATAAGTATTCCATGCACTAGCTAGGGGAGGAAAGACTTGTACGGTCCCGAAGAAAGGGAAGGGAATACTCCCCTATTGACCAAATAAATGGGATAAATTCCTAGCCCCTAAACCACTAATGAAAGGATTTAGCCATCCTTGACCTCCTTCAAAAGGATTAACATTCTGAACCTGTCCTAAGTTCAAAGATGGATTGAAAGGAGGGATATGACCACTTCCAAAAGAAAAACCATGAAAATATGTTGAAATAGGTACTAGGTGTAACAGTATAAATACTACGTGTAATAGTAGAAATAGAAATAGTACCCCCTCCTGCAACTGAATGAGGGGTCTGCATACCAAAAGTACTAGTAGCCATACTTGCGTGACTAACATTGGCCACCTAGAAAAAAAGAAGGAGAGTGAACAAGGCTTGCTGGCTTGTGAGTCGGGGTACCCACATATGATACAAGATATGGAAGACGAGAAGGAAGGGAGGTTGAAGGAGTCATGGGGGACTCAGGGATGTCTTCAATATCAATCTTGTCTTCCAATTGGAATAGCACCCTAGCAAGAATCAATGGATTTACATTCAAATTATGAACTGCATCAGGGTCACCCTATGAAATAAGAGCCCCTAAAGCTAGATTAATCTCCAATGTGTCAGCTGCTACTATCTGAAAATCACTAGCAGAACTACTCCTATGTATTTTAGATGAAGGCTTGGCACTCACAAGTGAAGGCTCTCAAAGCCTCCTAGACCAAAAAACTTGTCAATCAACCACTTTTAAATATTAAGAGAATTTTTTAAAGAATCAAAAAATAAAAAATTATGGCAATCTTGGAGAAAAGAGTGCTCACTAAAAAGTCCCTAAAGATGCAACCAAACAAGCTTGTTCTAGGTATTTCCACTGCAGGTGATTAGGACCGGACACCAAAATACGAGAAATCGAAGATAAGGACCTTCCAAAGATAGTTTAGGATAATTATAGCCCAAGGCTACGAACAAAGGTATCAGAAATAGTTACACTCACCTCTAGACAATAGCCTTTTCCAGCACAAGTACTCTAGCTTTGCAAGGGCACCCTCTAGAAGTACTATGAAAGTGATATAACGTGTGTCTCAGGTACCAGGAGTATTCCCCCCCGCAGTAACCTATGTGGTCCCTAGGATATGCAACTAAGGTCACTAGTTCGTAATCAAAATTTGGGTGGAACATTCACTGGTGTAGGATCGAACAAGTAGGAGAGGGGCTATCTCTCTTTCCATGTCTTCACTCGTCCTCATGCTTAACTCAAGTGTTAGAAAATATTTCCCAGAGAGCTTAACGAGACTGGATTTACACTCTTTAATCAACTTCTTTGTTTTAGTTTAGAGTGGCATTCGAGAGTTTACTCTCCACACACCTATTCGAAGGCCCTAAATTCCCTAGACTAATTGATGTATCTATCAAAAAAAGAAAAATCTAGTTCATTTTATATTAAGTGCTTGATTTTATTGGTTTTTTTTAGGTCACACGTATTGGAAGTGAAACTTATGATGTTATAACGCAAAAAGAAACCAATAGAAAACTAAGACACATGCAAATGAAATTTATTTTTCTTCGATGAAAAGTGATCTCTACAAGGTTCTACAAGAAATTTATGAAATAAAAAAATCTCTTTTTCCTTTTAAACACACTCACACATTCATCATTTATTGAAAGAGACTAAAAAAAGCCTAAAATGAAAACTACCTTAATGCATACTAGAATGCCTAAATGCAATATTCTGTGGAATGCTCTAATCAAACAAATGTGCTCTTTTAATATCCCAATGTCAAAATTTAACCAAGCAAGGAGAAACAAATACCCAATATTTTTTTTTGTCAATCGAAGAAAATTCCAACCTCAAACAAATATTCACACACTTATTGATAAACAATATGATCAAAAAACCAAAAAATAAAAGAAATAAAAGACAGAAATAATTTTTTTGTTAACGACTTTGAATAAAAGTTTCAAGAAGGCAAAGCAATCAATAACATCAAAATCAAAATCAAGCGAAAATACAGAAAAGTTCACTAGCCATAAATAATCAACAAAATGATAAAACCAATGTCAGTAAGAGATCAAAAAATCTTAAACCACCTGATCTAAAGGGCACATAAAATATTCAACAAACAAAAGGTTTGAGAGGGCCAAAATATTTCACTGAACCAAAATTGCAAAGACCTTTCTCAAATAATCCAAAAATTAAATCAATAGGCCAACCTCAAGAATGAAAAATGAAGCAAAGAAAATATTGGATTATAAGGCGAGTTGAGAATCAACTCACTATTCTAGAGGCATAGAATAGTCAGACACTTTGCCAAAAGGTCTCAAATCCAACCTAAGAATGAAATTTTAAAAAAATCACAAACCCTATGTTGACAAAATCTTTTTTCAAAAAGAGATAAGGAAACCAACACCAGTGAGCAACAAGATCATTCCAGACTGCAAACGACTCTAAAAGCGTGAGAAAACTAGGCTACTCTCCCAAATGAAGGCAAAAAATTGAAAAAAATCATTTTTTCGAAAATATACGTGACTTTGTATAAGAAGAGTCACATGTACACACAATTGTTTTTGAAGAAAAAATTGTACATGTGGGTTTCTTTGGAAGAAACCACATGTTTACGCAATTGAATACAATAAAAAGTGTGTGTATGCAGAAAAATAGGGAAAAATAAAAAGTGCATGCCTGATCTAGAAGATCAGACTAATTGCCCAGATTGAAAATGAGTCAATAATACTAAAAAATCAAGAAACAATATAGAAAATTCCATATCAAGGACAAAAAAACCCTTCTAGGAAATACGAGACTTTATTCCCCAACGAAGTCACCAATTCCATTGGCGGGAAAAACCTCCCTAAGGTAAGGGTTGACAACCTCAATAGATCGAAGGCAAAATATCAACAAGAAGCATACGTCCAAGAAAGAAGACTATGAAAACTACTAAAATTGGGTTAGAGAGATGTACCTGTAGGTCCTACGTTTGATGTCTATTCGTAGGGTCCAAACCCTTTGCTTCCTCCAAAGTGATCAGAAGTGCAACACAATTCAGAGAAGCATATACATAACAAGTAGTTTAAAGTGAATTCATAATAAACATGGTGGATAATCAAGCATCAACATATAAATCATGATATATTATACATGAATCATAAAAACATGAGATCATAACATTTTAGGAACAATAAAAAGCTCTTTTATTGATATCATAAGATATGAGTGGAAGAATACAACCTAATCTAACCATGACACCAACGAAACCTTCCTTTGGATCTGTCTAGCCCAAGCCTCAAAGATCACCCCTCAAGCATGTGAAAAAGGATTTCGTAAAATGGAATATTAACATCTCTTTAAGGAAACAAAGGTTTCCTATGACTGGGAGTGTAGGAGGCACACGGAAAATCAAACTTTATTTGGGGACAAAAGGACTATAATGTCGATAGCCTATCTCCTTCCATGATTTAGGCCTTCCCATGAGGTGTATAAGTAACCACCAGAAATTAGTCGATTTAGTTAGGCCACAGGCTCCTGTAGGTGGCCTTTAGATGAAACCTATAAACACTACCTGAGAAATAGGAAATATTTTATTTTTTTCATATTTTAAATTCTGTACGCAGGTTATGTATTATGGTACCTACATGTGTACACGCTTTTGTAAGGGAAGAGTCGCGTATGGAATTGAAAATATTATTTTTTAATAAATGATTAATTATGAATGAGAAAGGGATGCCTAAGGCCATATTAGAGCATCGTAACTATAGGAGTGTTGAATGATACTATGACACCCGTCACTTTAATTTGTGGACTATTCTGCATTTTAGCTTGTGATGTCATTCCATTCGTGTGTTCCTTTTCCATCTGTGTGTCAAAACCCTGAAGTATTACACTTGACTCTCTGTAGGGTCATACACTTGGTCTCACCCAAAGTTATCTTACTTACCTCTGGGTGCTACCGCAGTCAAGGCATTACACTACCACCCACCATTGGGACTCCTAATCCAAACAATTTGATGTCTAGTTGGGACTTCTTATCGGGGAGATTCCCTGAATGTTGGCAGGTCCAACACCGTCAAAATTTATGGCACTAGAAGGAGGACTAGATGAAAATTTGAGCCCTTGCAGTTTATTTCGAATTTCTACACATATTTCATGACTTTTGTCCAAATCACAACCTTGACATGTTTCTCTAACTTTGTTGATGTCGATGTGTCAGCGAGCATTATAGATGACTTGTCCAAATATAAGTTCAATGGCGATAAAGGAACTCCCTTGTTTAGGCACACCACTGCCTTTGTTGTCTTCCGTGACAAGCATGATGTCCCCTCGGATGACATTTCCTGCATTTTCTTTCACATTCGAGGGCTGTGCAAAGCAATGGTGTCTCACATTTCCCACAAAATCTATACACTCTTTCGATCGCATGTTTAGAGAATTATGTCATGCTTTCGTTCTATATGACCATAAAGCACTTAATCAAAAAAATTTAAAGTTGTGAAAATTGCCTAACGAATCTCTTGAGCATTCTCACGATTGTTTTCTTCATTACTGTTATGAATTTCCTGAAGATGAAGTTGACTGGAAATTTTTGAAGGAAATATTTCAATATCTGGTTCACATTTCTGAGAATCCTCCTGAGTTAGAATCTTTCGAACCTCTCCCAAAAAAAATCAATGTTAGAGCTTCTAAATCTAATATGGACAAGGTTTCTATCCCAAGTGACCCCCCATCCCCTTCTCATCAAATATCTCTAGCTCCGGAGGTCGAGGTGGGAGAAGTTGAGAATCCACCTATTTATCTGTCACCATCTCCTCCTACCCGACCTACTTAGGATTTATGTGTTGATTTGGATGGAGATCCCGATGGTTTTCATGTGCTTTTGTCTTCTCATTGTTCATCCTATGGTTCCTTTGATCCTTCAAATTTCAGTGTGTTGTGTTCATCCATTCTGGATTCCACATGTGATGTTCACGAGGATCAAGTTTTAGACGGAGTTGGTGTTGAACAATCAACTTGTGCTATTGTTTTTTATGAGTATGTGTGTGAGTCCAAACAAGAATCTGCGGTGAAGGATGGCCTCCTTCTATCCACACCTCGTCTACTTTATCCTGACATTTCCACAGTTATGCCATTTTTGTTCCATCTTGTGAAAATTCATTTCCATATTTTTCTATTTCTGATCATTCGAAAAACACATGGGATGTCAGTTCTTCATTCGATAGTAGAGAGGAAAAATATCTCTTCCCGGATCCTCCCAATCTTTGATCTTACCTTTCCAAAAACACAGAGGATGAAATTTATCGTTTTTCATCATCCCGTCTTTATGATTCCTTAGATCATGAGGATGTTGTTGTTCATCTTGAAATTTCTGATCATGGCTATCATGTTCTCTTCATTCACTCACCTGATCATGATTATGATTTGTCTAATGTTGATCTTTCTAAGCCACCGATCTTTGATGATCCATCTTATGATGAATTTGAAACTCCTCAAGCTATCGAGTCACCTCAGCTGGAACTGATGGTTAAGTTAGGTTCTTGTAGCCTTGAGGTTAATTCCACTTATTATTAGAAATTTGTTGAATCTGTCTAAGCTCCTCATCACTCTATTTTTTACACTAGAAATCAATCTATTTCACAATTTTGGCATCCTCCACCAGAATCATATGATCCTATGGCTCATGCATTGGAGCAGTCATACGTAACAAGAATTATTGCGAAACATAAGTTTTATTCTTTCTTTATGTTTACTCGTATTTCAAGTTCGAAGTTGTGTATGTTCTTGTCTTCCATACGCAATGTGACAGGACACCATCATACATCCACATAGTGCCTTTCATGTGCTTTCAAGATTTACTTTTTGGTAGATGCATTCAAGCTTCGAACTAGTTGCTTTACATTGGTGTATATTTCTTGCTTGGTTTTTTTGCATATCTTTGTTGTAAATGATTCTCTCACTTACCTAGACCAACCAATGCACCAATGGATACATTGGAAGTATCATTTCACATGGGTTGGCCTATGCTCTTCTTAGCTTGGAAGTAGGAGTAGTGTTTTATTTCTTATTTGTTTCTTGATTTTCTTACCTTTTTTCTCGTTTTCTTGCTTCTTTCCTTTGTTAAGTTTGCCTTTGCGCCCGCAGGTTAGTGTCTGAATGAAACTGTGTTTAGCTTCTTAGACAAGTAGGGTGAAATCCAAGAGGAGCTTGTACAACTATCAACACTCGGTTATCTGTGTATTCCTTCTCTTTATGTGAATCCTGCATTTCTTCTAGTCTATGATACCCTACTGGGAAATATGTTCAATTCATAGAGAGTCATGGTGGAATCACGATGCTTGCACTCTTAACTAGTACCGCCTAATCTAATTAGTTTTCTATATTCGTTTAACCCCTTTCATCTCAGTCAAGTAGAGTAAGGAGAGGGGGAAAACCTTAACAATTATGTCAGAGGTATATATAAATATAATTCTTTGAAGGGACAACCTATTATATTCTTAATAAGTTAGGATCCCTCTTCAGCCTCATGAAATAGATAAGTTCTTATGCACAGTTCTTTGAAAAATGAAAAAATGAAAAAATAAAACAAAGGGAGAAAAAAGAGAAAGGATTCCCGCGCAGAGAGGTGAAGCAAGTAACTCCGTTGGGGTAGTGTCCAAGCTCACTGGAAGCAGAGCAATGCTTGTGTTCCTGAAGTGACTTTGTCGGGATACTGTCTAAGACTGCTGGTAGCGAAGCAACATAAGAGATGAAACTAAAACTCTGACAGTCTATATTACTTGTGCATTTATATACCCCTCATCCCCAATCAAAACAAAATAGTTTCTCTTTATCAGAAACCCATATACACCATCAAACAGTTTTGGGACACTATCATGCAGTACCAAGCTTGGCACCAATATGTGACTAAGAAGAACCAAGTGGAGGTTTCCAAGTTGGTGTTTCCCCAAAATTTGGAATCATAGTGTTTTGTCTTGTTAATTTGAGTCTAACCTATTTTGTCTCACATGGGTACATGTGGAAAATGTAATATTATTTGTAAATATGTTGTAAGTGAAATTCCAAGTGTTATTAGTGGAATGTGAAAGGTCATCATGTTAGGTAATGAGTTACTTTTAAAGAAGTTGAAGAGTCATGAGGATGGTGAAAGAGTCACAAAGGGGAATTTTAAGGGTCAAACCACCCTTTTCTATAAATAGAACCTCGTAACTCATAGAATAGGCTTTTGGGAGGAAACCTTTTGTCTAGGCTTAGGCTTAGAAAAGGCTTGGGAGTATTGTGATGAGCCTTGGATTCTCCACGACATAAAGCAAGTATAATTCTTTAGAGGAGATGGTGTTTTGAATTTAATGTTCCACTATTAAGGCTGGTGGTCATCAATGGTGTATGTATGGATGGAACTTTCACTTTTAATAATAATATCAGAGCCATCACGTTTTCATGCATATGTTGTTATTTTAGTTGGACTATTTTGGTTGCTTTAGTAGTGTATGTTGTTTAACTTATGCATTTTCTTATGAAATACTTTATATGCAATTGTATGAATACTATTGAATGTGTGTTGTTGGATTAACCCTTCACTTTAATTTGTGGACTATTCCACATTTTAACTTGTGATGTCATTTCGCTCGTGTGTTCCTTTCAAACTCCGTACTATTACATGCTTCTAAGGGGCGCACTTCATTTTCCCCTCTGTGTGTCAGAGCCTCCATTCATCATACTTGAATCTCCATTGGGTCGTACACTTGCTCCCACCCAAAGTTATCTTACTTACCTCTGCGCACTACCGTGGTCAAGGCCTTACACTACCACCCACTATTAGGACTCCTACTCCAAATGGTTTGAGGTCTAGTTGGAACTTCTTATTGGGGAGATCCCTTGAATGTTGCTGGGTCCAACACCATCAACACATCCCTAGAAAATAAGGACTCACTAATTAGTTTCCCGAAGGTGGCACACTTATTCTTTTTGGAACTTTCTGCCAAGTGTCACTTTTTCCTTGATTTTAGGAATGCGCATCATAAACCCTAATCTTTCTAGATCTATATAATGGATGCCCCTATAGATAATTTTCGCATTTGATCTTGGAGATATAGCATTACCAAGGATATAAACGAGCCTTCATTAGGGTTTGTGGTGCTTTTCCGGGTGAATTTTTCTTTTGTCATCTTTTGTCACTTTTTCTCTCGCTTTTTTTCGTTTGGTTTCTCTGAGCATTGGTTTACTTGTTTCTTTTCTTGGTTGTTGGAATTCTAATATATATTAGCTTGTACAAGTTTTTTTTTGGTCCATTGTTCACTTTTTGCAGGTGTCGCGTTAGTTTTATTATTTTTTGCCATTAGTGGTCGCCATTTTGGTGACTCTCCATGCATGTTTGTTTTTCCTCTTGTATGTTGATCTTCCACACTTGTTTTGCATTGATATATCCATAATTAGTTAGATATTCACTTCAACTTGCACCATAACTCAGATCTTCTTGTTTCCCTTGGTCAATGTTTTCCTTTTCTAACGAGGCATTGCGCGAGTCCAAGGCTCAAACTCTAAGATTGGCCTTTGAGACTATGCAATGCACAGTACCTAGATGGCCCAACTATGAATTGCACAATTCTTGGGCTTAAGTTGATCAAGGTGGATGTTGGTGGCCACCGGCCTATCCCACTTGGACCCCCACAACTGTCTCTTTCATTTTTTTTTTTCAGTTTCCTTAATTGTAGCACAATTTACTATTTTTAGCAGTTTTTCGGGTCCTGAACTTCCGGAGCCGTTTTGAGGCCCTAAACAACGTTTTTGGGGAAAACTGAGAGCAACATGGGTCTATGGATTGATGTTTCCCATCCCAAACTTGTATTCCTTGGATAGATATTTCTAACGAGGTATTGTGCGTGTCAAACTAAGATCGTAAGCCAAAGTTATGTCCCCGGGAAGTTGATGTACCACTTTACCCAAAACGGGGCCCATAGTTTGGCGCGCTTCATAACCTAGGGTTAGGTTTTTTGATGTTTAGGGTTTTCCATTGTTTCTCAACAATAAATAGGCCTTCAAGCCTCATTGTAAGACAGTTCAGAGGCATGTAGGCGCCACATCTCTCCTTAGAGATAAGCTACCATTGCCTGAGCTAGTTTATTTCCATTTCTGTTTGTAAGCATATTTCAGTATTTTACATTAATGAAATGAAGTATTATTTCTGCGGAATCTCTATATTTATGGTTATATCTATAATTTGTTGTGTTCCTCTTTAAATCTGGACATTGGTATCAGAGTGGTCTGCTCTTTCTCTGTTTTTCTTTGCATGTCCCCAACGAGGTCAGGATATAAGTAGTTAGGGCTTGAATTGATCGAACCCTTGGAAGACCAGCCTCGCTCCTGACAGCCTCCCATGGAAGATGAAAAGAAAGATGAGGGGGCAGAATATCCTATCAAAATGTTGCTCAAAGAAGCGCTCAAGCAAAAAAGGAACGCAATGATGGAAAACTTTTCCTAGATCCTTCAATGACTACCCAGGGGCGACGCATCTGCTTCTAACAGCTATGCTGGAAACGCCACACCCTTTAAGGTACAAGTTAACTTTGAAATGCCCATATTCAAGGGTTAGAGAGATGCATATGTCATATATAAATGGTTAAATTTGCTAGAAGGTTATTTTTCTACTCATGATTTCTCCAACTGGGAAAAAATCACTTTTTCACTTCTCAAAGCAGCCCCCCACATCAAGGACTGGTTGGAAACCTACTGCAAGCAGAAGGATGAAATTACAGGCTCACTATTTTGAGCCACACCCACTTGGAATTCATTCTAGGATGCCATCAAGGAGTAGTACTACCCTGTCAAAATCTATGAGGATACATAGATAAAGTGGAACACATTGTGGTAGGGAAGGGACCAAGATGTGCTGGAGTTCACAAATATTTTTCATACCCTTCGCACAAAGTTGGATATCAAGGATTCTGAGTTGCATTTGGTACTCAAATACCACGACTGCCTACATAGATACATCCAGGATGAGATGGAGTTCCTGAACATCTTCTCGCTCAACATGGTGTACCGATATGCTTTCAAGATCGAGCAGAAGTTTAAACAAAAGAATCGAGACTTTGGATCTATGAATCCGAAGAACAAAGGACACAGCCAAGGTAGGGTGATCCAAGACAACCCGTCGAAGCTGCAAGAAAAGAATAAGACCACAAAGTCAAAGAAGGAAAGAAGAAAGTGATGTGAGTTCCATAAGAGCCCCACTCATAACACAAGTGAGTGTCGGACCAAGCAATCGTTGGTGGCTGATTTGAAGGCTTCAGAATCAGATGCATGTTCCGACCCTAAGTCAGAACCCGACAAGGGGAATGACAAAGGTAATAAAATCATTGATGTGGAGCCTAGCGCCACTATTGCCACCACCAAGATCCAGAAGAACGAGCCTAAAGATCCAGAGGAGGGGGAGCATCTTTTCCACTCACAAATATGGGTGAAGGGTTCTCCACTGCAATTCATTGTTGACAGTGGGAGCCAAAAGAACCTCATTTCAGCAGAGGTCGTGAAGTGGCTAGGACTACCAACCATACCACACCCACAACCGTACAACATCAGGTGGATTCACCAAGGATGAGATCTTCAATTCCGCCAGTAGTGTTGTCTTCCCTACAACATCAAGCCCTTCACAGATGAGGTATTGTGTGATGTTGCACTGCTTGATGTTTGTGATGAATTATTAGGCCAACCATACTTGTGGAAGCGACATGCTGTGTATGAGTCAAGGCCTCACGTTATTATTATTTCTTTATGTAATACATTATAAAGGATACCAGTGGTAGCCCCACCTACCGCCACTTCTTTGATCTCTGCTAAGAAAGGCACTACAATCATCTCCCAGACTAGGAAATTTATTTTCTGTCTGGTTCCCTCTCAAAGTAAGGGGAAGATTGTAGCAACATCCATGGACCCCGGGAAGGGTTCCTCCACATAGCAGAAGTAGGTAGATATGGTCATGAAAGAAGACAGGGACATCCTCTCCTCACCCAAAGGGGTATCGTTGCATTGTCAGGTCAAGCATTCGTCTGATCCGACTTCTGAAACACCTCCACCAAATGGGCCGATCTATTGCCACTGCATTCAAGAAAATGACAAGTACAAGCAGTGACATGATCAACATTAGGTACCACACAAGTTTCAAGTGGGCGACAAAGTCTAGTTGCATTTAGAGAAAGAACGCCTTACAAGAGCCCATCAGAAGCTCAGACCACTCCGATATGGTCCTTACACCATTACCAAGGTTATGGGAAACAATGCTTTGGATCACAGCATTCCCCCATTCCTTCTCTTGCACCGAGTATTCAATGTGGACCGCCCTCGACCATGCTTCCCACCATTACTGGACACATCAGAGGTTGCAGAATAGCTCACTAGGGACCGAGTTCAACATAAGTTTCTTCATCTCATGGAGGAATTCAACACAATGGGGACCATTGCTTCTTAAGGGGGGAGGAATGATCTAGGTGGATCTTGGTGGCCACTCGCCTATCCCACTTGGACCCCCACAACTGTCTCTTTCATTTTTTTTTCGGTTTCCTTAATTGTAGCACAGTTTATTATTTTTAGTAGTTTTTCTGGTCCTAAACTTCCGAAGCTGTTTTGAGGCCCTAAACGACGTTTTTTGGGAAACCTTGGAGCAACATGGGTCCATAGACTAATATTTCTCATCCTAAAGTTGTATTCCTCAGATAGATCTTTCTAATGAGGTATTGTGTGCGTCAAACAGAGATCGTATGCCAAAGTTACGATGCTGGGAAGTTGATGTACGGATTTACCCAAAATGGGGCCCATAGTTTGGTGCTTCATCTCCTAGGGTTAGGTTTTTGGATGTTTAGGGTTTTCCATTGTTTCTCAACAATAAGTAGGCCTTCGAGCCTCATTGTAAGACAGTTCAGAGGCATGTAGCCACCACATATCTCTTCAGAGATAAGCTACCATCGCCTGAGCTAGTTTATTTCCATTTTTGTTTGTAAGCATATTTTAGTATTTTACATTAATGAAATAAAGTATTATTTCTGTTGCATCTCTGTATTTATGGTTTTTCCTGTAATTTGTTACATTCCTCTTTAAATCCAGATGAGTGCTATCAGAGCGGTCTACTCTTTCTTTGTTTTTCTTTGCATGTCCCCAACGAGGTCAAGATATAAGGAGTTAGGGCTTGAACTGGTTGAACCCTTGCAAGACCAGCCTCACAAATCCTGATGACATCCCATGGAGAATGATAAGAAAGACGAGGGGGTAGGAGATCTTATCAAAATGTGGCTCGAAGAAGCCCTCAGTGACAAAGGAACGCGATGATGGAAAACTTTTCCCAAATCCTTCAACAACTACCTAGGGGCGACGCATCTGCTTCCAACAGCTACGCTGGAAATGCCACACCCTTTAGGGTACAAATTAACTTTGAAATCCCCATATTAGAGGGTCAGATAGACGTAGATGTTGAAGATAAATGGTTAAATCTATTAGAAGGTTATTTTTCTGTTCATGATTTTTCCAACCGGGAAAAGATCACTTTTGCACTTCTCAAAGCAGCCCCCCACGTTAAGGACTGGTGGCAAACCTACTATGAGCAGAAGGATGAAAGTATGGGCTCACTATTTTGAGCCGCACCCACTTGGAATTCATTTCGGGATGCCATCAAGGAGCAGTGCTAACCTGTCAAAAACTATGAGGATAAATACATAAAGTGGAGCACACTGCGGCAGGGAAGGGACCAAGATGTGTCAGAGTTCAAAAATATTTTGCATACCCTTCGCATAAAGTTGGGTATCGAGGATTATGTTCTGCATTTGGTACTCAAATACTGTGACTAACTACATAGATGCATCCAAGACGAGATGGAGTTCTTGAACATCTCCTCGCTTGGCACGGCGTATCGATACGTTGTCAAGATCGAGCAGAAGTTTAAACAAAATATGCGAGACTTTGGATTTGCGAATCTGAAGAACAAATGGCAAAACCAAGGTGGGGTGATCTAAGACAATCCGTCGAAGCCGCAAGAAAATAACAACACCACAAAGTCAAAGAAGGACATAGGAAACTGGTGTGAGTTCCACAAGAGCCCCACTCATAACACAAGTGAGTGTCGGACCAAGCTGTCGCAGGTGGCCGAGTTGAAGGCTTCAGAATCAGATGCATGTTTTGACCTTGAGTCAGAACCTGACAAGGGGAATGACAAAGGGAAGCAAATCATTGATGTCGAACCCAGCACTGATGTTGCCACCACCAAGATCCAGAAGAATGAGCCCGAAGATCCAGAGGAGGGGGAGCATCTTTTCCACTCACAGATGTGGGTGAAGGGTTCACCACTACAATTCATTGTTGACAGTGGGAGCCAAAAGAACCTCATTTCAGTAGAGGTCATGAAGCAGCTGGGACTACCAACCATACCACACCTACAGCCATACAACATCGGGTGGCTTCACCAAGGACGTGATCTCCAAGTCCGCCAATAGTGTCGCCTTCCCTACAGCATCAAGGCCTTCACAGATGAGGTATTCTGTGATGTTGCACACTTAATGTTTGTGATGTATTATTAGGCCAACCATACTTGTGGAAGTGACATGTTGTGTATGAGTCAAGGCCTCGCACTGTTATTATTTCTTTGTGTAATACATTATACAGGATACCAAAGGTATCCCCACCTACCGCCACTTCTTTGATCTCTACTAAGAAAGGCAGTAAGATCATCTCCTAGACTAGGAAATTTATTTTCTATCTGGTTCACTCTCAAAGTAAGAGGAATATCGTAGCCACATCCATAGCGCCCGAGAATGGTTCCTCCATGCAACAGAATCAGATGGATACGGTCATAAAAGAAGACAGGGACATATTCTCCTCACCCATAGGGGTACCGTTGCACTGTTGAGTCGAGCATTCGTCCGATATGACTTCCGAAGCACCTCCACCCAACAGGCCAATCTATCGTCACTCCATTCTAGAAAATGCCAAGTACAAGTAGTGATATGATTAGCATAAGTTACCACACAAGTTTCAAGTGGGCGACAAAGTCTGGTTGCATCTGCAGAAAGAATGTCTTACAAGAGCCCATCAGAAGCTCAGACCACTTTGATATGTTCCTTACACCATTACTAAGGATGTGGGAAACAATGCTTTGGAGCACAACATTCCCCCATTCCTTCACTTACACCGAGTGTTTAATGTGGACCACCCTCGACCATGCTTCCCACCATTACTGGACACATCAGAGGTTGCAGAACAACTCACTAGGGACCAAGTTCAGTAGAAGTTTCCTCATCTCATGGAGGAACTCAACGCAATGGGGACCATTTTCTTCTTAGGGGGGAGGAATGATCTAGTGGATGTTGGTGGCCACCCACCTATCCCACTTGGAACCCCACAACTGTCTCTTTCATTTTTTTTCAGTTTCCTTAATTGTAGCAAAGTTTACTATTTTTAGCAGTTTTTTGGGTCCTGAACTTCCAGAGCCGTTTTGAGGCCCTAAATAACATTTTTCTGGGAAAACTAGGAGCAACGTGGGTCCATGGATTAACGTTTCTCATCCCAAAGTTGTAGTACTTGGATATATCTTTCTAACGACGTATTGTGTGCATCAAACGAAGATCATATGCCAAAGTTACGACCTCGGGAAGTTGATGTACCAATTTACCCAAAACGGGGCCCATAGTTTGGCGCTTCATCTCCTAGGGTTAGGTTTTTGGATGTTTAGGGTTTACCATTGTTTCTCAACAATAAATAGGCCTTCGAGCCTCATTGTAAGACAGTTCAAAGGCATGTAGCCGCCACATCTCTCCTCATAGATAAGCTACCATCGCCCGAGCTAGTTTATTTCCATTTCTATTTGTAAGCATATTTCAGTGTTTTACATTAATGAAATGAAGTATTATTTCTGTTGCATCTCTATATTTATGGTTATCTCTGTAATTTGTTGCATCCTTATTTAAGTCCAAGATAAGCTACCATCGCCTGAGCTAGTTTATTTCCATTTTTGTTTGTAAGCATATTTGAGTATTTTACATTAATGAAGTGAAGTATTATTTCTATTGCATCTCTGTATTAATGGTTATCTATGTAATTTGTTGCATTCCTGTTTAAATCCCGTGGCCACTGAGACTACACAATACATCGTCTCCACCTCAGTCTACCCACGAAGAACTATGCATTATGCAATCTCTAGCCTCAAGCTACACCACTAGCTACTAAGACTGTGTAATGGATAGTTCAAGCAACCAGTCTCCCTCCTTCACCTCAAAATTTGTGCAATTTTCTCAGTCACTCCATGTGGTTGTTTCTTTATCTTGCTTAGAAAATCATTTTGTTGAAGCTAATTTATGTCTTCCATGTGATTTTTCCTCCCACAGGTATTGCAGGTTTTGAAAATTTCTCTTCATTAATCACTGACATCATGGAACCAAGGATATCTTCTTCAAAGGATATGATAGAGAGAAACACTAGGTAGGTAGTTGAGACTACATCAGTTTACTTGCATGTTTACTCAAACACTCAATTGTTTGTAGAAAAGGAATCAAATATCACATGGCAAAAGATGAATGGAATTTTCTCACCAAGAACCTTCAAAGCATATTTGGAAGACTGGTAGATGTATGTCAATGTCAAGCAATTAGGTCTACACAAGATTGCATGCAGATATCCAACTTTTCCATGCTCAAATCATGCCATCTCGATACTATCCCATACAGATTCAAAGACTATGACTCTCAATAGTTCCAGTGGATAAACAATTGCTTCTTTTCTCACACCGAATTATCATCTTATGTACCATTTTCCGGAGCCAGAATCACTCATGGTGCCAAATGAAATTGTTGAATAGGTTATCCATTTTATAAAATATTCTCAGTCAGTGGGTGCTATTAATGGTGAATCTATTGGGGAGAGAGTAGTGACACCTTTCTCCTTATCTAAGAAACAACGAGCTTCTTTTGAGATTATCTTACACCACTTTGTTAATGTTGAAAAGAATGATGCTTTGAAAATGATTATTTAAGGAATAGCTGGAACTGGGAATTATTCTCTTGTTCACTGTATTTGTCATGCTCTTTGTACTTCTGCAACAGGTGGTAGAATTCCACTATTATTTCCTGCTCCTTTTGGCATTGTTTCTTTCAATATACATGGAAAAACAATACACACAACTTTAAAAATTCCTATAAAAGATATGAAACTGCTGAGTGGAAAGCACTAGAAACATTTCAAGAAGAAATGAGGGACATGTGTTATGTTCTTATTGATGAGATGAGCTTCATAGGTTTGAGGTTTTTTATACAGATAGATGCACATTTGCGAGAATCCTTTCCTGAAAACAAGGACTCTCCCTTTGGTGGCAAGTCAATGATTCTTGTGGGTGACCTTGGGTAGATGCCTCCTATCAAGGATAAACCTTTGTATGCAGGGAGAACATTAGGGAACGTGTTGTGTGAAAGCTTCAATATTGTTGTCAATTGTGATAAAATCTTCAAGCAATAGGGAGATGATCCTAGACAAGCTTCTTTTTGCATACTTTTAACCAATATCAGAATTGCACAACCTACTCCGCATGATTAGGATCTTCTCATGTCACGTGTTGATAGTTGCCTGCGTCTAGAGGAAAAGCGCTTATTTGATTCTTTGGTTCACTTGTTTGTAACACATAATTTGGTTGACCGGAATGATCAAAAGATGCTCAAATCATTGAATTTCCTAATTGCGAGGTGTGTTGTAGAGTAGAGTAGAAGAGTGGAAACAGTTGACAGCAAGAATAATGTGCTAGAGCATGAGGTGTCGTTATGTCATGGAGAGTTTTTCATGTTGATGTAATTTGTGGGTTGAAGTTGTGTTGATAAATGGTGCACTTGGATATGTTGAGGATATCTACAATATGGCTAGTTCAGATCTACCTGAACTTCTGGTGTTTGCTATAGTTATTTTTGAGAAGGACACTTGTGCTCCATTTGATATAAATTATCCAAATATTGTGCTTGTAATACCAGTTGTTAGAGGGAATCTTAAATAAATGTCTTTAAAAATGGTGTGGGTGTTTAGTATACACAAATTGTAGGGGATGAGTTTGCAACGAACCACTTTTGACATAGTAGATAGAGAGAGGAAGGGTTTGACATTTACAATTATATCAAGAGTGAAATAGTTGGATGGTTTCCAGATTTCATCAACTTCTTATTTTCAAGGTTTTTCTAAAATGAAAAAAATGAATATGTCACACTTAGGAAGAAGGAGGAGGAATAGTTAAAGACAATATCATTGTAACAAATTTATTTTGTTCAATTACAATATTGTAAACAATTTATTGTTGCATGTATCACCAGAAAATACATTGCTTGGAAATAAATTTTGTTGAGAAGCAAAAGAATTAGGTGCATTTTTGTTTGAATGTAAGGGTTCACAGTTAAAAATATATGTAGTCATACAACACATATTTATTTTGTTTATTAATATTTTAAAGAAAATATTATTGCATGTATCACCAGAAAACACATTTCCTGGCGAGAACTTTTGTTGGGAAGTAGAACAATTAGGTGCATTGTCATTTGAATGTCAGGGCTCATAGTAAAAACTATATGCAGTGAGACAACATATAACAATGTGCTTTTAGAGAGAAAATAAAGTTCAAGATATGGTAAGAAGTGTTGAACATGATATCGTTATATATAGGAAGATCTACACATCAATAAAGTCAACAAAAAAGTAGGAAAATCATGCACTAACAAAATAAATTGAAGACAGGAAATTTGTGTGATAGCTAAATAGGAATTCAACTCACGCTTTTGTTTTACAAAAGGTTTCATTGCAACAAGTGATTGGGAAATGAAAATTTTGTTCCAAAAATATATTTGCATCTGATGACAGAAAAAATAAAAAATAAAAATAAAAAATACTTGAAAACAAGTTATGATTAAAACATTGAGAATTAAGTGCATTGTAGTTTGAATAAGAGGGTTCACAATGAAATACATATGCAATAAAAAAACATATAAAAAATTTCTTTTACAGAAAGAAATACATAACAAGATATTTTGATAAGTGTAGAACAAAATATCCTTCTATCCAACCACAAATATACATTAATAATGTTAAAAATTGAGTACAAGATATGTACGTTAAGAGATAAAAGTCATGACAACAAATGAATATCGTGGGACAACGCACATTGAAGCCGGAGTTTTTTTCTACATAAACTTTAAACTTGAAAATTTTCATGTCGAAATACAAACCTTGTTCGGAAAATATATTTGCATGTGCCGCTAAAAAAAAGGTTACATGAAAATAATTTATGTTCTAAATGTGAGTGGCTATCTGCACTCTAGTTTAAATAAGATGCTTGGCTATGAAATAAATATGGAATTAGAGAAGAGATGCAATTTCTTTTGAAAAAAAAAAAGTGTAACATATGCTGACAAGTGTTTAGGATAATATCTTAATATTCTGCTAGACACAGACATGGATAAACCTAAGAGCTAGGTGGAAAATATATGCATTAAGAAATGAAAATGATGATAAGGAATTAACATTATAGGTAAATACACATTAAAAGTCCGACTTTTGTGTTGGAAAAAGATATGTCATAGAAAATTGATTAGAAATAGAAATCTTGTTGCTTAAATATGTTTGCATGCAATTGCATAAATAAGAAACTTGAAAGGAGACTATCTTGAAAACATGAGGAGTTTAGTGCAATATAATTACAATATTGTGATTTAGTGAAAACAAAATATGTCAGCATAGAGCAGAAAACAGTTTGTTTTGACAAAGGAAAAATAATAGTGTGCCATATGCTAAGGAGTATTTAAGAGAATGTGGAAATATTCTGCCATAGATATACATGAATAAAGTTAAGAATTGAATGTCATATACATCCATTTAAAAATTAAAGAGATAATAGGGAATCAATCCTCTAGGTAAATATGCACTCAATAGGGAGTTTTATTTTTGAAAAAGACTTTTACTTTAAAAATTTCTTAGGAAATACAAGTGATGTTCGAAAAATATATTTACATGTAAGCCTAAAAATATAGAGCTTCATAATAAAATATGTTGAAAACGATAACAGTTTAGTGCATTATAGTTTCATTACCAAGCTTCACTTTCAAATAGATATACAATCACAGGGGAAAATAGCAAATTGTTTTGAGCAAGAAAACAAGGTGTATGATATTCGAAAAACATGTGCAGCACAATATGTCAATATTGAGCGAGAGATCAACATGAGTAAAATTAAGAAGTGAAGAGAAGGTTTATGCTTTAAGAAATGAAAGTGATCAGAGGAACAATATGCATTCAATTCCAAATTTTTGTTTTCAAAAAATATTTGAGTTCAAAAAATTCTTGCACATCATGAGCATAGGAACTCTTACTCCAAAATAAGAGGTCATATAAATAGCATTGAATAAAAGGAAACTATGTTTGATATTCTGGAATTAGAAAATATGTAAGGTTTTTGTGCAAAAAAAGTAGAATTCCCGCTCTCAAATTTTAGTCCTTCCTGGAAGAATTTTGTGCACGGAAATGTCACAGGCCCTTCAATCTTCGTCCTCCTCATATGAGTCTTCTTTGTCCATCCTGAACAAATGTGGTGCGCTTGACCTGATGTACTTAGCCCAATATGAGAATAACTGAGAAATTGTTGAGAAGTAAATAGGATTAAAATGAGTAATATTCACTTCGCACATAGATATGAAATTTTGTACAACTCCTTTCTTTTTTTTTTCACTTGATTCTAAATTTAGAATTGAATTTGATTTTCTCAAAGGGAAACTACATAAATATTTGAAAATTTTCTTGATTCTAGGTTTTGAAGTTGTTTATTACTCTCTGGTCATATGTGGCATTGTCTTTGAGATTATGTTGCATTTAGCCAGATTTTACATATTTCAATGGTTTGGATCCTCACAAGTCAAATTCCACTATAAAATATGTCCCAATCTCCCATACTAACAGATATTTTTCAGTGGCCCTTTTGATGCATTCTTTGATTTCTTTTGGCTCAAATTGTCGTTGAATCAAAGAAGCAAACATTAGTATTTTATCCATTTTGGAGAATTTTGGGATGTTGTAAGGGTGGAGATGTGTTTCCCATTCAAGAATTAATGTTAATTTTTCTTTGATGTACTTGTCTTATTCAACAAAGTATTTTATTATGTCCTCAAGATCCATATTTTGTTGAAAATATCTGCAAATGTTTCCCATTTCTTTATAAAACTTAACATGGTATTTCCTCAATATTTGGTTGTCATGTATTGCCTATGTCTTAAAAATCTGTAGACTATTCTTCACTTCATGACTTTTAATTGATTGAAACTTAAGAGATTCAATTTCTTCCTTCATTGTTGTCATCATGGTTAGAATGTTGTTGTCACATTCTTCTTTCAATATTCAAATTTGTTGTGCATGTGCCCTTTCAATTTGTTGGATCTTTGCTGAGTGTTTAATCTTCAATTCATTTAACTGATTTTGGTATTCATTCTACAGGTTTTGTCTTTCAATGATGAACCCACCTATGAGCATTCTGGGATGATTTTTCCAACTCTCTTCACTGAAAGATTTGATTTTCTCTATTTCACTTTCAATATGTTTTATCCTCTATAGGTTGTTCTTGTATGTGGTGGAAATTTCACCAACATGGCGTTGGTTATACTTAACAAAGGCTCCTACAACTTGGGGTGATTCCTCATCTTTTTCCTCAACATTTCTTGTTTCTTGCCAACTGAATTCTGAAATGGTTTCGAAATTGTCAAAAAAAAAATCTTCGTTCTTCTAACAACTAACTTGGTTTGAGAATTAAAGTAATACTCAGTCAGGGATGGAACACTTTTATCAGCAGTTTCTACTTCAGTGACGAGTTTAAATAAAAAATACTTGAGATAGACTTTTGTAGAAATTGGAGTCATGGATGTGTCATGAAAAGTCCATGGAATAGATATATTCGTACTTTGTTCTTGCTTCTTAGGAAACTCTTTTTATCTGCTAGAGAAAGCGGTCAATGTTGACATAGGGGTCTTGGTAATTTGGTATGTATCTTTGTTTTTTACAATATGCATATATGGAGGTTCCTCATGAATTTTTTGCCACTCTGTATGTCCCTTGGTGGTGTCATCTGGGCTATGAATAATAATGATACTATCGCCAAAGCAAGTATGTTTCTGTGTTGCCTGTTATTTCTTTGGTGTTTATTGTTTATGACCCGTGACTTTTGTGTTCCTTTGATCCGGATCTTGGGAGGAGGCCCCCAAGATCTAAAAGATTGAAATGGATCTTAGGAGGAGAGACCTCAGGATCTGAAAATTTGAAATTACCAGAAGAAAAATATGAGAATGCCCAATAAACAAAACCACAAAGAAACTTTTTATTAAAACCCAAGTGAAAATAAACCAGCTAGGGCTATGATAGCTTATCTCTGAGAAGAGATGTGTGGCTACATGCCTCAGAACTGTAAAGGCTACATTGTGGTGGACAATCTGTCCTTTTACAAAATGTGACTTGTTACTTATAGTATTTTTCTAGTTACAATACCATGGGTCAATTCCATGGGTGAATGAATACCATGGGTGGATTTTACAATACCACGGACAGATGCCATTTACAATACCATGGGTCAATACCATGGGTGGATTTTACAATACCACGGGCGGATGCCATTTACAATGCCATGGGTAAATTCCATGGGTCAATGAATAATATGGGTGGATGAGTACCATAGATAACCAATACAAGGGGCCATTTTCCATTCAGATCAGTGTGAAGGTTATGAAAAACATTGGTAAAATCTGACACGTCTTGGTCCCTTCCCTGCTGCAGCGTGGTCCACTTTATGTACTTATCCCCATATCTCTCGACAGGGTAGTGTTGCTCCTTGATGGAGTCCTAAAATGAATTCCAAGTTGGTGCAACTGAAAATAGTGAGGGTGTACTTTTGTCCTTCTTCTCATAGTAAGTTTTGTTGGTGTTGAGATATGAATTATGGAATTCACCCTTCCCCACATTAATTGTCAACCCAGGACTTGTTAATTGTTTCAAGGCTACCGTGTAAAGTTTATGCAAGCCAGAGGAAAATCAAAAGGTCGCTCTGCAACGCTAGGTTTTGGACTCACCTCTACAATGACGCACTTAGATTTTTCTCTGGCTCCTCATTACAATTGCCCTCCTCCCAGTGACAACAAATGGTTGTCATACTCGGATCTACAATGACTCTCTCCTGGGGGGGCTTCAATGCCTTCCCCGTCATCAAAAAATGATCCTTAGATGGTGAATACGACCAGGCCTGCGGGGCCAGAACATGACTACTCGGTCAAATGGGACCCCATGGTGCAGGAAACGACAAAAGCTTTCACTGAGTAGTCTGACAGAAGTAATGAAGAACAAGAGGGAAAGTCCAAGCAAAATGATTCGCCAAAGGTTACCTCAGCAACATATAGACCCATAGCAACTAAAAGGCCAAAAATAGAACTTCCCAGCCACATAATCAATGGTCAGATCCAATACATGAAGGACCATGTGCTTATTGGAAAATTTATTGGATTCTGGCCAATGGAAAAATCTTTGCAAGGATGGATCTCTGCCAAATGGAAACCCAAGGGACATGTTACCCTGCAACTAAGACCAAAAGGGTTTTTCACAGCGATTTTTATTTGCATTGAAGATCGGAACAGGGTCATGGATGAAGGTCCCTACTTCTTTAACTCTTCTGGTCTGTATTTAAGGGCATGGAGTGAGAGATTCAACCCTAGCTAGGAGGATCTCAGTTAGGCGCCAGTATAGATCAGGATGTACTTGCTCCCATCGGAATACTGGGATGAAGATTCACTCAGAGACATTGGGCAGGGGCTAGGAGAGTTCATCAAGATTTTCGAAGAAATGAAGTTGTGCAGATACACCTCCTACGCCCGCATTTGTGTCTTCATGCACCTGGACAAAGCCCTGTTGGATTCGGTAAGTCTCTTTCATGATGACTTTGAATGGATTCAACCCTTAGATTTTGAACATGTTCCCTTTTTCTACCGTAAATTCCATGCCCTTGGGCATATGTTTAGAGATTTCCCTCTAAATGCCAAACCTCAAGCCTCTAAAACCTCAGGTAAGGCAGACTATGAGGGCTTCACTAAAGTTGCAAGCCGTAAAAGACCGCATAAAAAACCTACCTCTGGGTAAAACACCTAGCAGGATGCTACTTCCACCCCCTCCACGAGCAACATCTTCGAGGTTCTTGCCAAATCTTTGGAAGACCCACCCCAGGAATCCACGCTAACCCCGCAGCTAATCATCCCCACCCCGCCGCCCCCTCTTTCGGTCTCCTCTCCCTCACCCCTACTTCCAAAAGTCCTCATTGGGACTCCTAAGTTTTCTCAAAAGAACCCTGATGGGAAATCCAATGAAATGGATGTTGATGCTCTCCCAAGCCAAACTCTGCACTTAGCTCTCACCTCAACGAAAAGCAGTCAAACACAACTTATGGATGTAGATCCGGAAAGCATAGATCTGGGTGGATTAGACATCTTTGAGCTAGAAAAAGTATGCAGAAAGAAGGAATATGATAAGATTCAAGTGCATCAGCTCAGTACCTTGGAAGTTATCATATCCAGGGCCTATCAGCAGCAACAAGTGGGAATAAAGGCGGGCAGTCAATGGGACGGTAGCTTCCTTCCTAAAGATTCCAAAAAATGAGGAAGAAAGACAGATCTCCAGAGAACTATTGCCATAGGGAAAATCCTGGTGGACTCAGGCAGATATGCTAAATTGACAAAGTATTACAAGCCCACTACTAATAGTGAATCATGAAGCTCACCTAATGGATTCTAAGAGGGCTCAATAGCCCCGAGAAACTCAGAATGATAAAAAATATGATAAAGCAAGAGCAACCTCAGATTTTCTTTCTACAGGAAACAAAATGTAACAGTAACACTTTGGGAAACATTCTCTCAAAATCATGGCTAGGTTGTCAATCGGTTGCAGTGGATGCTTCAGGTGCATCAGGGGGTCTGGAAATTGCCTGGAACATGCAAGCTATAACACTTTCAGACTTCCATGCCTCCCATCACATTATACAGGCCACATTTCATATAGTCGGCACCAACATTCATGGGCATCTCACTAATGTTTACTTTCCACAAGAAGAAGCCAACAAAATCACTCTTCTAGATACTATAGAAGCACTTAACTTCAATAGGGTCCATCCTCTATGGATTATTGGAGGAGACTTCAATATGATTACTAAATTAGAGGAAAAGAAGGGAGGTCGAGCCAAGGTGGAACAGGAAAATAACCACTTCAAAGAATTTATACAAAACAACTTGCTAATAGATATGCAATCGTCCAATGGAATCCACACTTAGAGCAATCGTAGGGCTAGAAGGCAACAAATTGCTTCAAAAATCGATAGATTCCTCATCACTGACAATGTAGTGCATCTCGGCGGTGACCTCTCTGCATCTATTCTTCCATATTCGGGCTTCGACCACTAGCCAATCTCTCTCCAATGGCAAAGGCCAAGCGATTCGACTAGACGTCCATTCCAATTCAAGGCATTTTGGCTCTCCCATCCCGCCTTCAACGATCTCATTAGAACCTCCTGGAACAACTTCCCTGTGCCTGAAGGATAAAAAATGTTCCAGTTTCAACAGAAACTCAAATTCTTGAAAGCCCAAATCAAATGCTGGAATCAAGAGACTTTCAGCAACATCTTTAAGGCTCAACAAGATCTACAAAAAGAAATGAGAGATCTCCAGCAACGGATAATCATGGAGGGACACAAGGATGGCACCCTGGAATAGGAAAGGCACCTTCACAATCAATTGGAGGAGAGGAGAAAGCAGGAAGAAATTTTGTGGAAGCAGAAATCTAGGATCAGATGGTTGAAAGAAGGCGAAAGGAACACTAAATTCTTCCACAGAACTACAATTCAAAGAAGAATGCACAATACCATCTCTTTCATACAAAAGAAAGGAGGGGAAAGAGTGGAAAACCATGCAAAGATCGAACAGGAATTCGTCAGTCACTTCTAGGAGGTCCTTCAGGAACCACAAATTGATAGAAGGTTGGCTATTGAAAAGATCACTCAAAACGTGCCTAAAATTATCACATAAGAACATAACCATCTCCTTCTTCAACATGTAATGCCTCAGGAGGTGGATCAAACTATGAAGTAGCTTAAGGAGGCCAAAGCCCCTGGCCCGAATAGCTTCACCACTACTTTATTCCACTCCTTCTAGGATCTTATAAAGAGGGAAGTGTGGCAAGTGGTGGAGGAATCTCGCACTCTTCATTGGACGCTGCCCTCTCTCAACTCAACTTTTATCGCCCTCATCCCCAAAGAAGAGAGCACCATCACACTGGACAAATTTCGCCCAATTTCTCTTTGAAACATCATATACAAGGTTATATCAAAAGTCATTGCCAACAGATTGAAGCCGCTTCTGCCCCTGCTCATATCACTTGAACAATCTAGATACATTGAAGGATGACAGATCTTGGACGACATTATCCTCACTCATGAGATCATACACTCCCTCAAGTACACCAAACAGGCAGGTATGATTCTCAAGATTGACCTCTCCAAAGCTTTTGACAAGTTAAGTTGGAATTGTATTCAAAAAATGTTAAATGCCTTTGGTTTTTCACCAATGTGGGTTCGCTGGATTCAGAGCTTAATTTCTTCAACCTTCTTCTCAATCCTCATAAATGGCATTCCATCTTGACCTTTCAGTCCCTCCCGAGGCATCAGGCAAGGAGATACTCTTTCCCCATTCCTTTTCGTTCTAATGCCAGAAGGTTTGGGTCGCCATATCAAGCAAGCCCTTCTCTCCCAACATCTCAAAGGATTATCCATTCACAATTCCCTAGCCATCACTCATCAACAATTCGTTGATGACAACATGCTTTTCGGGTACCCCTCTATTCAGGAAGCCTCCTTATTTAAATCCATCTTGAATGATTTCTCTGAGGCTTCAGGAACAAGCATAAATAAGGTGAAATCGCAGATTTTTTTCTTTCACACCCCTCCTGTTACTCAATTTGCCATTGCCCGCATTCTAGGCTTCCCCATAGCCTCCCTGCCTTCCAAATACCTGGGCGCCCCCCTTATAGACTCTACAATCAAGCATGCCTCCTGGCGTATGCTCCTTGAGAAGCTTGAATCTCGTCTCTCTTTATGGACACATAGAACTCTGAACATAGCTAGCAGATTAGTGCTAATCAAAGCTGTGCTTCAGGCAATGCTTCTTTATCTATTCTCAATCCTAGCAGTGCCTAAATGGGTCCTTAAAAAAATTAGAGCTCTTCAGCGCGATTTTCTCTGGGGTGCATCTGGCACAAATCTCAGATGGGCCCTAGTCAAATGGACTACAACCTGCAAGCCAAAAGAAAAAGGTGACATAGGTCTGCGGGATCCTAACCATAGTAATGAAATCATGGGTGAAAAAATTTGGTGGCAATGGCTCTCTGTGCCCAACAAGCCTTGGGCAGCAATCTAGATAGCCAAATACGCCAATCATAGACCCGTGGAGGAGCTTACTAGATTCACTCCTATTGAAAAGGGATCATTTATTTGGAATGCAACTAGACAACACTTCCTACTGATCCAACAACACAGTTTTTGGGAAATCTGGAACGACAGCACTACCCGATTCTGGACAGACCCTTGGAATCAGCTCCCAAAGCTCAATGGCATCCGCGGCCCACTACCTAGCCAAGAATGGGAGGAAAAACATAAGGAATCCTTCAAGCAATAGTGGATCCCGGAGATAGAACAAGGGTACAGACAATAGAAGCAGATCGACAGGCTAATCAACAATGTTGATAACCAGACTATGGAGGTCTTGGAGAGTGAGCTCCAAAAACGACAAATTATATACTCTTAAGGCAAGGATATCCTAAGATGGGGATATACCCCTAGAGGCTTCTTCACTACCAAAGAGGCTTATAAGATTTTATGCAAAGATTCGACGCCTTTAGATCCTATTTGGGGAAGAATCTAGGCTCCGAATAATTGGCCCAAAGTATCCTTATTTCTGTGGCTCCCTGGGCACCGAAAAAGCCTAACCTGGGATAATTTAAGAAAGAGAAACTTTCATGGGCCCTCCATTTGTCCCAATTGTAATCTTCAGGGGGAATCGCTTCAACATCTCCTAGACTCCTGTACTCTGGCCAATCAACTGTGGGAGAAGGCCAGCTTTTGATGCCAAAGAAAATGCCGATTATCCGAGGATATTATCAACTCCATTTGCCATTGGCACCAAATCCCTTACAAACGTACAATTCTCAACCAATTATGGAGCATAATTCTTGGCTTGCTCCTATGGACAATATGGAAAGAAAGGAACAATCATATTTTCAAAGACGAAAGCACGCCAAAAGAAATCATTTGGGGCAACTTCTGTCTCAATCTAAAAGAGACCTTGGCACTGAACTCTTGGCTTCCGGATGACTTTCCCATGCTGGCAAATGAAATAGCCATTTGGAAAAATTGGAACATTCAACTCCCTCAAGCAACCCCCACTAGCAGACCTCCAGAAAGCATAAACATCGGAAAGCACTCATGGCTCCCCCCTCCAAGGCACAGTTTCAAGCTCAACTTTGATGGAGCCTCGAAGGGAAACCCAGGCAAGGCTGGATTTGGCGGCATTTTCAGAGATCATAGGGGCTCGCCTCTCCTTATCTACTTTGGCACCATTGGATGGGACACGAATAACTCGGCTGAGCTGGAGGGTCTCTGGCAAGGAATAATCCTTTAATAGCAACATGGTTTCCATCCTCTGGAGATAGAAGGTGACTCCCTAATCCTTATCAACTTGGCCAACCAACTGCCCAATGGAGCTCATGCACATAAAATTGCCAATAGTTGGATTGAAGCCCATCTGGAAGCCATAGAAAAATCGCTCAGCACCAACCGAGCAATCATATTCAATCATCTTTGGCGGGAAGGCAACAAGGTAGCTAATCTTCTAGCCAACCTGGGAGTGGAAAATGGGCACACTCTTCTCACTGGAGATCTAGACATAATCCAGAATCATGATCAAGAATGGGAATGCAAAATTTTGGTCCAAAAGGATGTAGCTCCCCCGGATGCAGGTGTCTCGCTAGACCGTTAATGCGATGGGACAAGAGTGGGGCGAGAAGGGATGCCAACTGCCCGCCTTGTACATCAAAGACTATAACTAGTCGACGGGTGAACCTCGGAATTTGGATACAATAGTGTTTTATGGCTTCACCAAAGGCGACTCTGATACGATCAGCCTGTCCTTCGATTTGTTTTTCACCTCCGCACGCTCGGGACTGCACTGGACCTCGGCTCTCTTGAATGCCATAGTTATGGTGGGTACAATTTGAGGTAGGACTAATGGTGATAAATCTAGGCTCAGTCATGGCATCGCTCTGAACCCTTTGTTGTTTTGTTGGTCAGGTTATGGCTTGCATGATACTATCTCTAGTAGTCTAAAAGGGGCGACTAAGCTGGGTTCTTGCTTTGGTATTCCTACAGAGCTTATGCAGCTAGTTCCCTGGGTCCTCTCTAAAGAATCAAGCCCTTGTTTGGATGAATGTTTGAATTGCCCACGTTCTGCTTCTGTGGTCACTCAGTCTTGGTCTTACAGCACCGCTACTGCTTTCGATATGCCCCGTCTCCGCCATAGAATGAGATGCCGCAGGGGCACCCCTCGGCGGGCGCCCTCTAGCCCGTCCTCCAATTATCCCTCCCTCTCCAGCAATTTCATATCAGGCCATTACCCTCGTACTCATAGTGGGAGAGGGTGTCTTCATCAGCCCAGCCATCACACTGAGCCCCATCCTCCAAACTCCTCATCCTCTCCCACTTTCGGCTCCGCTATTTTCACCTTCAATTGCTCCCTGAATCGTCCCAGGATTACTGCTCATGTTTCGGTGTTCTTTCTCGAGGAAGCCCATGAGGTGGGCGAGTCTAGCTCACATCAGGAGGACCCTAGTTCAGTCACAGCACCGAATCTGTGTTCTTTGCAGGCTCCGGAGGTTCCAGAGTGCAATGCGATTGACGTGGTGATGACGCCAGCGGTTCCTAGTCCTTTTGAGAATGTAGTTGCTCGTGCATGGGATCTGCCTAACTTCGGCTGTTGTAGAATCGAGGAAGAGCCTCCAGATGCTTAGTTCATTCTCTGTCGCCCTGGTTTCAGGTCATGCGGCCCATAATAGAGGGCAAATTTTTGTTACTGCTGATAAGTGGGTTCTTCTCTACAACCTTTGGTCCAGAATGCAAGTTTTTTGGAATCTTTGTAAGTTCTATAATGTCAATAAAGTCATAACTGGTTCCCCTGAGCGGGATTGGATTACCGGGTCCCGTCTAAGTTCTCTGCTTTGGCCAATTTTTTTGTTTCTATCTGCCTTTCCTTCTGGGCAGCTGTTTTAGACTGCGGTCAAGATGTAATTTTTACCCCTTTAATGTGAATAGAGTAGTTTTATTTAGAAAAAAAAAAATCTTATGTAGGCCACATGTGGCCTACCCAGCATTCAGTAGTCAATCAAATAAGAATTTAACAGTAAAAGTAAGTAAATAATAGTAACAACAAATATATAATAGTAGCAACAAACTAGAGTAACAACAATCTAATCTCACAAAAATACAATCAATAAATCATTACATGTTAGGCCCCTATACTACTAGTGTCACCCCTTATTGTTATTAGTACAAACCACTTATTATATTGATGTACCCA
>APFE030062738.1:77518-100822 GCA_000404065.3 Pinus taeda
GTTCAATCCCACTTCTTCACCCCTGTGAGCATCACCCGATGCAATGAGTGCTAAGTGAACTATTCAAAAATCATGAGAAATTAGTCAGTTACGACTACCTCTCATGGAAATGGTCATTCGTTTGAATGACTTACTTAACGCAGTTGAATCCCAAAATGATATCTAATATAATGCACTGCGTAATCCCCCATACTTAAATTCAAAAAGAGGCAAGGGATCTCTACTTGAATGGTTCATGAGGCACAATACTTGCTAAGGTTTTACAAATGGGGTAACAAGCTAAGTGGGCTTGATTGTGGGGAGGGAAAAACTCCACAGTTAAGCGCGCTTGAGCCAGAGGAGTTCTGGGATGGGTGACCTCCTGGGAATTCCTGGTTACCGGGTGCAAGCCCCGGAAGTGATGATTGATGCTATGTGATCCGTTCTCCACTTTTCACTAGTTTCAATCCCACTTCTTCACCCCTGTGAGCATCACCCGATGCAATGAGTGCTAAGTGAACTATTAAATCATGAGAAATTAGTCAGTTACGACTACCTCTCATGGAATGGTCATACGTGAATGACTTACTTAACGCAGTTGAATCCCAAAATGATATCTAATATAATGCACTGCGTAAACCCCCATACTTAAATTCAAAAAGAGTCAAGGGATCTCTACTTGAATGGTTCATGAGGCACAATACTTGCTAAGGTTTTGCAAATGGGGTAGCAAGCTAAGTGGGCTTGATTGTGGGGAAAAACTCCATAGTTAAGCGCGCTTGACCCAGAGGAGTTCTGGGATGGGTGGCCTCCTGGGAAGTCCTGGTTACCGGGTGCAAGCCCCGCAAGTGATGATTGATGCTATGTGATTCGTTCTCCACATTTCACTAGTTTCAATCCCACTTCTTCACCCCTGTGAGCATCACCCGATGCAATGAGTGCTAAGTGAACTATTCAAGAATCATGAGAAATTAGTCAGTTACGACTACCTCTCATGGAAATGGTCATACGTGAATGGCTTACTTAACGCAGTTGAATCCCAAAATGATATCTAATATAATGCACTGCGTAATCCCCCATACTTAAATTCAAAAAGAGTCAAGGGATCTCTAACTTGAATGGTCCATGAGGCACAATACTTGCTAAGGTTTTGCAAATGGGGTAGCAAGCTAAGTGGGCTTGATTGTGGAAAAACTCCACAGTTAAGCGCGCTTGAGCCAGAGGAGTTCTGGGATGGGTGACCTCCTGGGAAGTCCTGGTTACCGGGTGCAAGCCCCGGAAGTGATGATTGATCCTATGTGATTCGTTCTCCACATTTCACTAGTTTCAATCCCACTTCTTCACCCCTGTGAGCATCACCCGATGCAATGAGTGTTAAGTGAACTATTCAAAATTCGTGAGAAATTAGTCAGTTATGACTACCTCTCATGGAAATGGTCATACGTGAATGACTAGCCTAACGCAGTTGAATCCCAAAATGATATCTAATATAATGCACTGCGTAAACCCCCATACTTAAATTCAAAAAGAGTCAAGGGATCTCTACTTGAATGGTCCATGAGGCACAATACTTGCTAAGGTTTTGCAAATGGGGTAGCAAGCTAAGTGGGCTTGATTGTGGGAAAACTCCACAGTTAAGCGCGCTTGAGCCAGAGGAGTTCTGGGATGGGTGACCTCCTGGGAAGTCCTGTTACCGGGTGCAAGCCCCGGAAGTGATGATTGATGCTATGTGATTCGTTCTCCACATTTCACTAGTTTCAATCCCACTTCTTCACCCCTGTGAGCATCACCCGATTCAATGAGTGCTAAGTGAACTATTCAAAAATCATGAGAAATTAGTCAGTTACGACTACCTCTCATGGAAATGGTCATACGTGAGACTTACTTAACGCAATTGAATCCCAAAATGATATCTAATATAATGCACTGCGTAAACCCCCATACTTAAATTCAAAGAGTTAAGGGATCTCTACTTGAATGGTTCATGAGGCACAATACTTGCTAAGGTTTTGCAAATGGGGTAGCAAGCTAAGTGGGCTTGATTGTTGAAAAACTCCATAGTTAAGCGCGCTTGAGCCAGAGGAGTTCTGGGATGGGTGACCTCCTGGGAAGTCCTGGTTACCGGGTGCAAGCCCCGGAAGTGATGATTGATGCCATGTGATTCGTTCTCCACATTTCACTAGTTTCAATCCCACTTCTTCACCCCTGTGAGCATCACCCGATGCAATGAGTGTTAAGTGAACTATTCAAAATTCATGAGAAATTAGTCAGCTACGACTACCTCTCATGGAAATGGTCATACGTGAATGACTAGCCTAACGCAGTTGAATCCCAAAATGATATCTAATATAATGCACTGCGTAAATCCCCATACATAATTTGCATTAATCAAAATGAATTACAATAAAGTCTATTGTTACACTTTCTCATATCCATTGTCTATTTTTCTACCTCCTTAACCATTACTTATACATTGTGTTGTTACAAAAATAATACTAACAAACTCAAAGGTTCAGCAGCGTTGTCTGCTCGCAAATATACAAAAATTGTTAAGGCAAAAACATAATTCAAAATATAGAAATAATATCGATCCATCAAATTCTTGTTAGTTGAACGTCGTTACAGTCTTTATCCTAGAATAGAGTTTCCAGCTCAGCAATAGTCATGTGCTAATTTGTAGCCTGTTGGTCATTATTATCTCAATTTTGCAAGAAAGATTTAGTTAGCAAGTTGCGTAGGCAACGTTCCCCTTAGGACTATGTTTCATTAATTAGTATTCAAAAACACATGCCAATTTAACATACCTTCATAGTTGAGACATGAATTAACCTCGCAAAAAGCTATGAAATGGGTAAGGTGAAGTAGATAAGAATAGATAAAAATAGGCAAATCTACCAACCAATATCTCCCCCCAACTAGCTTATTTGCATGTACTCATGTAGCTTGTTTCCTGCGAAGGTCTAGATTAGACCCACTATGATTGAAATGGAGCTATGCAAGATCATACCATGCGTCCATATCTGTCTCGAGAGGTTTACATCAATCTGAGCAAAGGGTATCCGTCCACCAATCCACTTCTTCCACATAAGCTAGTGTGTATTTCTTAGAAGGCAAACAAACTATAGGGAATTGAAATCTCAGCCCTATCCACTAGACTCCATAGTGTCATATGTATGCGATATAACGTGGAATTCTCTTCAAAGCCTTGGCAAAATTGGGGGCCCCAAAAGGTTCTCTAACATGAACTACTGATGATGACAACAACCAGCACTTCTGACAAGCGTCCTAGGCTTCCTCTTGACAAGTGAAGATTTTCCTCATATACAGGTCAACACACCACTTCTGTGTTGTCAACATCTAGTCCTTTCATCTTTCCAGTGCATAAATGTTTGATGTTTGTTATAAATATCCATTGATTGACAATGTTCCATTCTAATCACCAGTGGCCGATTTGCTTGATTTTCTTCAAACGTCTCAAAGACCTTTTTCCACTTGACCTCTTTAATCATGAAGGATGTGAATTATTTCAGCTGAATGTCTCCCACATACGGTACTGGATTGAATAATTGATCATTCTCCAATATGTAATTATGCATATAAATCTAACACATCAAATGTTGGTTTAATTGATTGTGGGTTCTCAAAATCCTCAGGAACTACATGGGATCTTCCATATCATGGCTTACCTACTGATGGATACTCTCCAAGCAGAAGAATGGGTATTTTTCATGAAGGAACTGGTCATAGCAATGACCATGAGTTCTACAAACCATGATCTACTATGTCAAGGAAAAAATATCATCTTTATCTACTTTTAATAACTAGACCTACCTCTGCAACTCCTCAATCTTATTATGTAGATTTTCCTGTATTTGTT
Source organism: Pinus taeda (assembly GCA_000404065.3). Lineage (NCBI taxonomy): Eukaryota > Viridiplantae > Streptophyta > Pinopsida > Pinales > Pinaceae > Pinus > Pinus taeda. The sequence goes on from APFE030062738.1 coordinate 81,375, forward strand.
TGGCCTTATCCACCTGAATGATATGATCAGCCACCACTCTCACGACTTTCTCCTAGATTTCCCTCACTCCTCTCTCATGAGCTTCTATAGGAATAGACCCATGCTAAAGGTTGGAAGCAGTAGCATTCTGTTTTTTAATTTTCATTATCAACAGGAATTCCTAAGCCTCTACCAAATGGAGAAGTGATTCAGTTTGTGTGGATGTCGAGGTCGTATGCTTGTCTTCTATTTGAATACTACCAAATTTTTTATATAGGTTCTAGAAGTTGTAGCACCTTGACCAACATTCCTTCTTCGCTTTATTTCCCTTCTCTGTATCACCTGTTTTCTCAATTTAGTAATTTCCATTTTTAGTTGAATGTTTTCTCTAAACGACACCTAATACCGGTTCTAGATGGGGTCTTTCTTTTTCATTCAATGCTCAATAAATTCTTGTTTTACAACAACCTCATATGCTTGTCTTGCGGTCAATGTTGGGTTTGGTGGATTAATATAAGAAAATTAATTGATCGGTTCTTGTTTTACTGTTACTTCCTCCACTTGTTCAACTATCAATATTTGTGAAGCAATTCCAATGCCCCGTACAATAGGTTCTAGTATCACCGAATTTATTTCCAATGACTCAGGAGGTAATATTGGTTCCTAACGGTTGGTACCATTAACATCTCCTTCCTGCAGTTGTTCTGAGGCTCTGGTTTCTTCCCCTACTTTCTTGGTAATTAATACAGGTCCTTGCGAGTTAGAATCAACGACCGCGTCTCTTTCCATCTGCTCAGTGGTTGACACTATTTCTTGTGGAGCAGTTTCACCTGCAACATCCCCTTCTATTTTCTTAGAATTGGACACAGGTTCTTGTGGGATAGTGTGAAGAGTATCTTCCTCCTCCATTGGTTAAACAATGGACAATGGTTCCTTTGGGGTAGTGTCAGGGGTAGCGTTCTCCTCCATTGGTTTGACAGTTGACACTGGTTCTTTTGGGGCAGTGTTAAGGGTAGATTCCTCCTCCATTGGTTTGATACTTGACATTGGGTCTTGTGGAGCAGTGTCAAGGGTGACTTATTTCTCCATTTGTCAATTAGTTGACACTAGTTCTTGTAAAATGGTGGCAATAGTGCCTCCCTATTCATTTGTTCAATCATTGACATTGGTTCTTGTGGTATAGTGTCAATAGTAGCCCCTTCCTCTTTACTTACTCCAAGAAATCTCAATTCCGAAGGAAAAATATTTTCTTGCACTATGCAAGTAAGAGAATGGAATTTCCTTTCCCCCTTCGAAAGGGAAGTAGGGAGTGGGGAATGAGGAGTAACATCTTCAAGTCCCACCCCACTAACCCCTTCTACCTTAGTTTCTTTGATTTAACCCTTGGCAAGGAAGTGGGGAGTGGAGAACGAGTAACATCTTCAATTTACACCCTACTAACACCTTCTACCTCATTTTCTTCAGTTTCACCCCTATCCACCACATCATTTGACTGGTTCATGTGGTATAGTGCCAACAGTGACTTTCTCTTCTTCCAACAATTCTTCTTCAACCCTTACTAGCATCATAGTTGCAATCTCTTCTTCTGCTAACTCAACCAAATGGTTCCATGTCACAGGAGTTTATAGCAGGGCATGGATTACTAAGAATCTGATGAGCCCATGATTTGTGAGGACTTCCAATGCTTGGCATGACCAGCATGTAGACATGCCATTATTTGAAGATTATTCCAAAGAAAGAACGAAATATCTAAAGGATGAACTTGTCAGAACCGAAGACATGCCAAAAGCTTAAAATGATACTTAAAAAGGGTAGAGAGGCGACCTTCATAGGTAATGTAACACATTATAAATTATGCAACCATGGCCCATGGTTGTGGCAACGATTTTCAATCATATCCTTTCCCCTTTTGTACCACATTTTATCCTGCCTGCAGAAATAACTCCAAAAATTCTAGCATGGGTATTTTCACTAATAGTTGAAATAACTTCTTTTCTCACTTCAATTTCTATCCCACAAACTCTGGAACAATTCCCTTCCATGTTCAGTGCGAACTTAATTGTTACCCCTTCATCAAATCCTTATAACCTTTCAAAATCAACATGCCATCCTGCATCATGAAAAAATTGTCATTCCTATGCTTGTCGACAAACCTGCATTGTGTTTTCCAGCTCATGACTAATGGCCTAACCACCCATTTTTCCATTGCTCTGTAGTAGCACTTGAAGTAGAATCAAGTTACTTAGGGGGTTGTGAGCTGGTAGAGGTTTTCGATAACAGGGATGGAGGTAAACCTGAGTGAAGGTTACGAAAGATAAATGATAAATGTGTTGTAATTATGGTAATTACTCTGGCACATTGGAAAAGACCGGAAATTAATGCAAGCCTACATTTTTGTACAAAATTCCATTTCCGATGCGCATGAGTATATGTGAAGGGTATTATGGGAAATATAATGGATCATGGTAATAATGAGCGATTAACGCGAAGGATCGTGGTAATGATGAGCGGTTAAATCAAGGGATCGTGGTAATGATGAGTGGTTAAATCGAGGTTTGATAATAATGATGAAATGAAATCATTAAATATGAGATGTCCCCCCAAATAAGGTTCGGCCATCCTCGTTCACGATAGGTCATGTCATAATGAAATTCCAATCAAATGCATGGGTCATTCAGGGATGTACCTGGAAACTTAACTTAGTGGAGTGTTAATATTGGCAGAGTAACATCATCAGTGGAGTAACATCATCAATGGAGTAACAGCACGAGTGAAGTATCAGCATCGCGAAGTAACAACACAAGTTGAGTATCTAATCAGTGGAGTAACAGCTTCAGTGGGGTAACAACATTGGTGGAGTAACAACATTAATGAAGTACCTGCAATAAAATAGCGCTATTGATGGAGTAGCAGCAAAGTTTTAATTTTATGTTATATATATATATATATATATATATATTTCTTTTTTTATTTTATTTTTTTGAATGTGTAGTGCAGAGGAAGTGTTCCTTGCACTAGCTAGTTATCAGAAATATCCTTAATGAAGGAGTCCCTAGAGGTCAAGTGATGATATAATCTGAGGTGATGTCCATTTACAAATAAAGGAGTATGTGCCTTATCTATTTTTGTAAGTCTAACAGTCCCATTGTCAAAGGTCTCATCCATCTAGAGAAGACCTTTCCTTTGAAGTCCTTGAATTGGGAGTCATAGAGAAACGCCCATTCTCCTTTTTGAAACACATTTTTCTTGATGAATTTGGCATGCCACTTGGTTCGTTGTTGTTGAATTGCAGTAGTATTTGTACAGTTATCAAACCGAATTCATCTAACGCATTTAGTTGTTCCAATCAATGTTTTTGAGCTACAAAAAGATCCAAACCTACTTCAAGAGTTGTCCTAAGCATCTTAATTTTGAATTCCACAAAGGAGATTTCCCATACACAAGCCCATATGGTGAAAATCCTGTTGTATTCCACCATGTCGTTCTATACACCCAAAGTGCTTTAGGAAGTTTTTCAGCCCAGTTTCGGTGATGGTTCGCCACAATCTTTGAAGGATATTCTCCAATACCTTATTTGTGCTCTCGACTTGACAATTCGCCTAAGGATGATATGGAGATGTCACCCAAGTTTGATCCCATATTTTTCCATAACTGTTGCTATTACATGTGATGTGAACTGCACCCCTCCATCTGAGACTATCTCTCTAGGATCTTCGTACTAAGAAAAATTTATTTGAATAAAATTTTGAGACAACCTATTATGTGGCTTTTGCGACAGCTTTGGCTTCCTCCCCTTTTTTCACATAATCTATGGAGACAAGAATGTGGAATTTCTTATGAGGAGGGTTAAATGGCTTGACAAAATCGATATCCCACTTTTCAAAAGGCTCCAAGACTAATTGAGGCTATAGTGACTATTATAACTCCAGGAAACTCTCCTAGGTTGTAGCTCGAAGATGCCCGGTAACATATAATCTTCAATATTTTTCTCTAAACTATTGGAATAAATGATGGTTTGGATCAAGTCAGATAACCATTTCAACTCTATTTTCACTCAAGACATGCATGAACACTCTCACCAATACAAGGCTTTAGACCACTAATGCTCAATAATTTATAGATTCTGATGGAGAATACTAACTGTACCAACAGATTGCATACATAAACATAAATGAATGGCTAGCAATAGGCAGAAAAAGAGAATACTGACTATAATGGAATATGCATATATGACCACATATGAAAGGCTAGATACAGGTAGTAAAGAAGCTTGCAAATCTAATTCATCAAAGCAGAGATAAGATGATAGTTATCTTGCCTTAGACACAAAAGAAAACATGAACAAACTATTCAAGTGCAAGCATAGAACAACAAAGAGAATGGACATTGAACATATAATAGAAAAAGAAGCTTATATTGCTAGAATGAAGATGAGAAGCTCAAAGGAACAGAGGCGGAACAATCTCTAGAAGTTGAACCTGTATTACATCTTACTTTCAGCAATTTATAGCCTGTTTACAATTCTCCTGAGCTCTAAGAGGATCGAAGTCTTAATCTGTCTGATCTGTATTATTAACTAATTGATTCCCTTAATAGGCAAGCATGGCTCAGAGGTTTTCTCCTTCTTACAGAAGAGTAACCGCTTTCATATATTTTGGGTAGTTTATTGCACCATCTGGTAGCTCTCTCATGCCAGAGATGCCCCACAATCATTATGTTTGTTCTGGTTGTGTTGTGTTATGGTTCCAAGATCGTTTCTGGTTGATGTGGCTGTGTTGCGCTATCTATTCCCTTTCCGGCCTCTATCCCTGTATCTTGGCCTCTGTTAGGTAATGGAAAGGGTCTTCAGGCTTATGTAATCCCTTGAATGTTTATAAATATTGTTTTCTTGTTTGTACACAGAAAACGTTGCACGCAGCAAAAGCCTAACAATATCTACTTTTCCAAACTTTAAAAGTCCTTAAACATGGTTTATTCACCTATCGGGTCCACCCTTAGTGTTATTGCAAGTCGCATTCGGCCCACTCCTTACATGTTTCCTTTGTATTTCGTAAATACATAAAAAATGCGAAAAAACATTGAAAAATGACTCTTCGCGGACTTCAAATTTTATATATTTCTCTTCCCCGAACTTTTCAGATCCGGGATTCATCACTATCAGCACTGCCCTATTTCCTTGTGTATTTCATTATATAACGAAATATATCGAAAATGCATTAAAACCATGGCTTACCTGCGGAACTCAAATGTTATGAAATATTGTTTATAATATCGTCGGGTCGGCAAATTGGGTCGCACATATATACATGTAAAGGCTGCACCCCTTGGTTTTCCTGATTACGATCCACCGATGTGATGTGGGTCATCGATCTGTGTGTGCAATTGATGGTCCACATTGAATCGTCGATCGCAATCGCTCATTTCACAAAACATGCAACAATACCTCCGCCAATGCGACCCGCCGATAGCGATCATCGGCGATCGCTGATCGGCAGTGTCTTGCATCGATTGGCACTACCCGCCTATGCCAATCAGATCTGCCAATGTGATCCACCGATCAAATATGGACCGTTGATTGGAAAAATCGGACGGTTGCTATGCCTTCTCAGTTTTAAGCCTGCGATAATGGCTTTTCATTGTTTTCCTTTGGCTTTTTTCCTCTCGATAGTGTATTTCCACCCTTCCAAGTGCTCTTGGCACACTACGGTTCTGACTTTGAATGATCCTTAAGAGGATTTTGAAGACTTTTGGGGCATACTTGGATCCTTTGGCATGATTTTAAGCAAGCCTTGGAGACTTTGGGAGTGTTTTGGGTCCATTTTTGGGCCAAACGCCTCCAAGGCTAACACTATCTCCTTTTGGGCATGAAAGCCTCCCTGTGACATTTCAAGAACTACAGAACAATGCCTTTCCTGTAAAAAAACAAGATCAAATCTTCCTCCTAGTGTTGCATTGGGCATGGAATCTATTTAGCATGAAATAAGAACTTGAAAAAAACATATTTACAATACCAAGGCTTAAAAGCCTTAACTGAAATAATGTTTGAAGAATAGCCCATTCACTGGGCCATCAAAAACATCTCCTCCTTCCTTTAATGTATCCCTTTTGAGAAAGCAGTCATCAAACTAAAAATTGGCCCTTTTTACTTTTCTATCAAAGGTTTCTTTCTCTTGGTCAATGTGCATATCAGCAAAATTGTCAAAAACTTGCAATAGCCTATTGATCTGATCCTCGACTTCAAAAAATTTCCAACATTTGGTATTATCATGCAAAGATGGTCTATATTTACCCTGCTCTCTATATGCTTTCAGCCTTGGATGTTTTTTTTGGAAGGTTTTGTACACCTGTTGAATGATAAAGTCTCCTTCATACTCTGTTGTGTCATTTGTGACCTGAAAAGTTAATATAAAAGATGAATCAATGTATTCCTCTATGGGGGACACAAGGACTTCACCTGTTCCTCCAGCTTCCTTAGAGCAAGCCCCATCAAAGAACATGTCCAAAATTTGTGGGCCTTCTTCCTCTGTGATCTGGAAAATTGGTTTTTAAGTTGTGTACAGACCAACTAATAAGGCTTGGTAATGTCAAGATCGGGTTTATCCATGACAGCCTTAGGCATTGGATTATGGTTGGCTCCAGTGTCCAAAAAGCAATTATGAAGGATTTTATCATGAATAGTTAGAGAGACATAGAATGATGGGGATTTGACTTCACAATTTCCAATCATTGGGCTAAGAATAACAACTGGTTGGTCATATTGTAGATTTACATAGTCAGTGGAAGCTTGGATGGCATTAGGCTCAAGAGCCTCAAGGATAGATTTCTTGAAGGACTCATTCTTCACTGGTTCAATCAGAGGCATTGGTATTCTTAGCTTCTGAATTTCTGATTGAAAACTGAAAGAATAAGGGGACTTGTCAAGGCCTCCTACCTCTATGGCTGGAGCTTTGAGGATGATAGGGTCAACTGTTGGTTGCTTCTGCTTATTAGCTTGTTGTTCTGTAGGGACAGCAGCTTTATGAACAGGAGTCTCCTTGGCATTATTCATTTTGGACCTCAAATTATATTTGTGTTGATCTTCAGTTTGTAGAACAGCTTCATCATTCCACTCTTGGTTGATATGGTCGTTGAATAATGACTTCTCATAGGCAGCTAAGGTTAGAAAGGTGGCACTGCCTTTATCTTCCATACAATGGATTTCATCATCCTCTTCAAACTGCTCTTCCTCCATGACTACATTTTGAAGATGGGTCTTCACCCTTTGGTCTTCATTGGCATATTTGCTTCTTTGCAAGATCTGCAACTACTCATTAGCTCTTCTATATGGATTTGGATCTCTAGGAACAAAGGTATTAGGAACCCTTCCTATCCCAAAGTGTTGCTCAACCTTTAATTTGGAGATTTCGGAGGCTAATGACTCTATCATCTTGGTTATTTTATCAATCTTGGGATCAGAGGATGATGAAGGCTCACCCCTCTGTCTCCTTCTATCAGCATTACCTTTGAGCTTTTCTACAGCCATGATGTTTGATTCTACTTCCAAGGCTATGTCCTGCATATAAGCCAAAGTAGTGCATTGCCTCTCCCTCAACAACAAACAGAAGTGAGAATCAAAGGCACTAGCATAGGTGAGTCTAGCAGAGGTAGTGGTGGGTTTTACTTCAGCTGGTATCTTGATGTACATGTGGTTAAATCTCTTATTAAAATCAGGCAGCAGCTCACCATTTTCCCTTTGTAATTTCCCAAACACAGTGTGGTAGTAAAGGAGATCCTTCTTATCCCCCCAATGCTTTGAGAAGGCATCATATAAGGCCTCAATATCTGCTATAGATATTGGGGTTAGTTCTATGAACCATTTTATAGCCTCTCCATCTAGGCTTTGGACAAAGACTCTCATCCAGACATCATCTTCACTAATGTCCAGGTTATCAGCATAGCTATAGAATGACTCAAGATGTTCTTCAGCTAAAATGCCTTCAGTCCCAGTGAACTTAGGCATATACTTATAATACTCTCTAGTAGGTATGGCATTCAAAGGAGTGGGCAGTATTAGAGGTCCATACCTAGCAGCTAGGATTCTTTCCATTTTGGTAGGTGCTTGTGGACCTGCCATAGCTGTGGTGGCTAAAAGAGTACTGGCAGTCTGAATGATAGAGGGCTAAGGATTGATTGATAAGACTAAAGGAGTATAATGGATAGGAGGTAAGGTTTCCTTGGGCATACAACAAAAGTAAAACCTAAAGAATAAGGAGCTTTATGAATCTCTAAGGGTGTTTCTTCGCTGCTAGTATTAGAAGCTATACTCTCAACATATATTTGTTCTATTACAAGCCTTTCTTGAAGAGATATAGGAGATTGTTTAGGTTTACCTGAACCTGATGCTCCTTTCTGCAATACCTTTCTTTCTTTGATGATCTTTTTAGGGTCAGGTATCGGGTCAGCTTGTAGCTTCTGAGGATTTCTCCGAGTATGCCTCACAAACTGAACCAAAACTATGAAGTGGAGTCTCCAAGAGGTTCGGCCTCCAGTAGACTTGCCAGATAGATGATTACAACCAAAAAAGTGCCCAGACTTTGTCTATCATCAAAGCTAGATCTCTGTCATTTCCCAAGGAAGTTGAGCTTCATTTTCCTCTCCCTGGCAACGGTGCCAATTATGTTATCACTCCAGGAAACTCTCCTAGGTTGCAGCTCAAAGATGCCTGGTAACATATAATCTTCAATGTTGTTCTCTGAACTATTGGAATAAATGATGGTTTGGATCAAGTCAAATAACCATTTCAGCTCTATTCTCACTCAAGGCATGCATGAACACTCTCACCAATACAAGGCTTTAGACCACTAATGCTCAATAATTTATAGATTCAATGGATAGATGGAGAATACTGACTATACCAGCAGATTGCATACATAAACATAAATGAATGGCTACCTACAGGCAGCAAAAGAGAATACTGACTGTACCAGTAGATGCATATATGACTACATATGAATGGCTAGCTATAGGCAGTAAAGAAGTTTGCAAATCTAATTCATCGAAGCAGAGATAAGATGAAAATTATCTCGCCTTAGACACAAAAGAAAACGTGAACAAATTGTTCAAGTGAAAGCATAGAACAACAAAGAGAATGGACATTGAACATATAATAGAAAAAGAAGCTTATATTGCTAGAATGAAGATGAGAAGCTTGAAGGAACAGAGGAGGAACAATCTCCAGAAGTTGAACCCGTATTACATCTTACTTTCAGCTATTTATAACCTGTTTACAATGCTCTTGAGCTCTAAGAGGCTCAGAGTCTTTATCTATCTGATCTATCTTGTTAACTGATTGATTCCCTCAATAGGCAAGCATGGCTCAGAGGTTTTCTCCTTCTGACAGAAGAGTAACCACTTTCAAATATTTTGGGTAGTTTGTTGCGCTGTCTGGGAACTCTCTCATGCCAAAGATGCCCCACAATCATTTTGTTTGTTTTGGCTGTGTTGTGCTATGGTTCCATGATCGTTTCTAGTTGATGTGGTTGTTTTGCACTGTCTATTCCTCTTTTGGCCCCTGTCCCTATCTATCGACCTCTGTTAGGTAATGGAAAGGGTCTTCAAGCCTATGTAATCCCTTCAACATTTATAAATATTGTTTTCCTGTTTTTACACAGAAAATGTTACACGCAGCAAAAGCCCACCAATGTCCACTTTTCCACACTTTAAAAGTCTTTAAACATGGTTTATTCACCTATCAGGTCCGCCCTTACGCTTATCACAAGTCGCATTCATCCCGTTCCTTGCATATTTCCTTTGTATTTTGTAAATACATAAAAACTGTGAAAAAACATTGAAACACTGCTCTCCGCAGACTTCAAATTTTATATATTTCCCTTCCCGGACCCTTTCGGGTTCAGGCTTCATCGCTATCGGCGCTACCCTGTTTCCCTGTGTATTTCATTATATAATGAAATATATGGAAAATGCTTTAAAACCATGGCTTACCCGCGGAACTCAAATGTTATCAAAATATTTTTTATAATACCGTTGGGTCCGCAAATCAGGTCACACATATATAAATGTAAAGGTTGTGGGGTTGTGCCCCTTGGTTTTCCTGATTGCAATCTGCCGATGCGATGTGGGCCATCAATCTGCGTGCGTGATCGACAGTCCACGTTGAATCGCCAATCGCAATCGCTCATTCCACACAACTTGTGTCGATACCTCCGCTGATGTGACCCGCCAATAGCGATCATCGGTGATCCCTGATCAGCAGTGTCTTGTGCCGATTGCCACTACCTACCTGTGCCGATCAGATCTGCCGATACAATCCGTCGATCAAATCTAGGCTGTTGGTTAGCCAAATCAGACGGCTGCTATGCCTTCTCAGTTTTAAGCCTGCGATAATGGTTTTTCACTTTTTTTCTTTGGGTTTTTTCCTCCCGATAGTGTATTTCCACCCTTCCAAGGGCTCTTGGCATGCTACGATTTTGACTTTGAATGATCCTTAAGAGGATTTTGAATATTTTTGGGGCATACTTGGATCTTATGGCATGATTTTAAGCAAGCCTTGGAGACTTTGGGAGTGTTTTGGGTCCATTTTTGGGCCAAACGCCTCCAAGGCTAACAGTGACATCTCATCTAACCAGCTAGGTTGACCCATCCGTTGGTAGCTGTCATACCGGCAAACATATTTCCTAGCATCACGGAAAATAGAAAGCCAATAGTATCCCATCTGCAACACCTTATGACCCATTCACTTATTTGCAAAATGCTCTCCAAGGGACCATCATTGGTAGCTTTGATAATATCATAAATCTTTTCCTCCCCTACACAAAACTGGATCTGTTGATCTGGTCTAGTTAGAAGAGATATCCCTCTACCTATGTGTAATGAGCACTTTGCTGGATAATTTTTCGTTGTTCCCTATATGACAAATGATAAGGTACTTTCCCTATAATAAGATAGTTAGAAACATCTGGATACCAATGAATGTGAGTAGAAATTACAAAGAGATGCTCAGCAGGAAAACTATCCTCTACATGTGCATCTTCATCATTAGTATTCAGCCTAGACATGAAATCTACTACCACATTATCTTTTCCTATTTTATCTACAATATAATATCAAATTCTTGTATCAATAACAAGAATCTTGTAATTTGACCAGGAGTTATAATTTTTTCATTAGATACCTGGTGGTTAAATGTTTTGTGTGCACAAAGGTGGGGTACCCTATAATATAATCCCAGAATTTATTAATAGCATATATGATACCCAAAAATTCTTTTTCAGTTATCGTATAATTGAGTTCAGCAGGAGTCAAGTTCTTGCTGACATAGTAAATCGCATATGGTTTCTTGTCCTCTTATTGTCCTACGACTACCCCTATTCTTGTATGAGAAGCATCTATGGACACATGAAATGGGATTTTCTAGTTAGGGCCTCGTAATATCAAAGCTTTACGGACTAGTTCCTTTATTTCTGAAAAATTTGCTTCACATGCATCAGTCCACACAAATTCTGCATCTTTAGGCAATAATTGGAAAAGTGGAAATGTTATTTTAGAAAAAAAAATCTATAAAACATCTATAATAGTCATAACCAATAAAGCTACATACTGCCATTGGTGTCTTTGGTGTAGGAAAATTTAGGATTATCTCAACCTTAGTAGGGTCAACCCGTATTCCTATAGCTGAAAGTAGGTGCCCCAAAACTATTCCTTCTTCCATCATCATATGAAATTTTATTGTACTAAGAGAAACATGTGTATGTTTGCATCGTTTAAGTACGTTTTCTAAATTCTCCATACCTTCTTCAAAATAATCCCCCTGTGGGGTAAAGTCATCCATATAAATCTCAACATTGGCATTAAGTAAATCAGAAAAAATTCTCAATATTTCTCGTTGAAAGGTAGCAAGCGCATTACATAGGCCAAATGGAAGGAAACGATATGAAAACATTCCCCAAAGGCAAGTAAAAGTAGTTTTATACTAATCTTCAAGAGTTATCTAGATCTAGTTATATCCACTAAATCCATCCAGAAAGGGGAAGAACTTCTCGGCTAATGTGTCAAGGACCTGGTCAATAAAAGGTAAGGGAAAGTGGTATTTTTGAGTTGCTTTATTCAATTCCCTATAATCAACACAGATCTGCCACTTTCCATTTTTCTTTAGAACAATGACTAGTGGGGATACCCATTGACTATCCAAGATTGGATAAATAAACCCAACATCCAACAGCTTTTGCAGTTCTTCCTTAACAATGTTCTTCAAGGCAGGATTCATCCTTCTTTATGGTTGTCGAACAGGTCAGAAATCTTCTCTTATGTATATATGATGGGTACATAGATCAGCAGGGATCCCTTTCATATCTGTATATTCCCAAGTGAAGGCTTCTTTCTGATCCTGAAGGAATTTCAGTGATTGTTCAGCCTGGGAAGGTGAAAGAGTAGGATTAGCATTCAATGTTTTCCCTAGATAGATTTCTACAGGAATATTGTTATGGGGTATAGTGACAGGAATGATTTCAATTTCTATTTATGGTTCAATAATTTTCTGAGTAGTGCAGCTCATGACAGGTTCTAATAGTTATCGGGTTGAGCCAAAGATGAAGTTGGGACTACTAATAAATGTGCTAATAGCATCATCTTCCATTTCACCCTTAAAACAAAGAGCTTCATTGATGGTAAGAATTGGTCTAATATCTTCATTTCCAATTTTAGGCTCATCCGAGGGTGGAAGCTTTTGTGCTAATGTATACCCTGGTTTTATCGATGGCCTCGGTTCCGCCAGTGGGTAAAGAAAAAGGTTCTTTGTGTTTTCCCCATTGGATATCACCATATTTCCCATTCGACACCCATTTTAAGAATCTACGGTAGCAAGACAAGACCTACCCAGAATCAAAGGATGCCCCTGACTGGAGATTGAGTATGCAACACCAGAAGATCGATAGGGTATTTCCATGAGTCTACAAAGATAGTCACATATTCCAACTTCCATACTGGTCTTACATTGGATCAGTCTGCAAGTTCTATGACTCTAGGAGCTAATTTAAGATCAAGTAGGCCCAAGGTAAGTACAATTACGGAAGTTATAACATTAATTACAACTCATAGGTCTACCAACACATTTTGGATGTCAACTCCATTAATTTTTACAATGAGAATCGGGTTTCCTGGATCACCATATTTGACGGGTGTAGTTTTTCTCAACATTATGTCTGATAATTTTCCCATGACATGAATAGTGGGTGGGTCTTTCGGTTTTCTTCCAGTATTTTTGAAGAAAAATTCCTTAATTGTTTTAGCATAGATCAGTACATCTTTCATAGCTTGTAGTAATGGGATTTTGACAAATAGGTTTTGCAATTCCCCGGGAGAACAAATTCAGGTTGAGAATTTGTTTGCTCAAGGACAGCCTCTCAGGGTACAGTGGGTCAGTTTGGCATCCTTGAGTGACAATTGTTTGAGTAGGGGGTTGTTGTTCCATGGTAATCCTTGTCAAATCACCTGCGGTCCTTCTAGAGGAGTTCCTAGGTTCTGGTTTTGAGGCTTCATCATCAATATGTTCAACAATTACCAGTGAAGTCTTAGTATTTACCACCTAACTGGACCGAAGATTCAATTCATTGCATTCTGTGGTGGAAATACTATATGTAGGAAGGTTGACTGTCTTAACCTGTTGGTCTCTCCTACTGTTCGAATTCGGGTTGAATTGAACAGGAAGTTATGGAAGAAGAGGAGGATTGTTGGTGGAGGCGTTAGAGGTAAGTTGTAGTGGTTATTGCAGTATAGGCTAGGAGAATTGACCTGTAGGAAGAGGAGGTCCATGCCAGCTCTGGGACCATGAAGGGTTTGGACCAGGTTGGGAGGACCATGATTTCCACGGCATTGGATGGTAATAGTATTGCAACCATGAAGGTGAAAATGGTACAGACTGAGCTCCAAAATTCAAATGATTAAAATACTAAGAAGGCTCTTGAGGCATACCTCGATTCATGTTTTGTGGTCGTGGTTGCCATGGTTTCTTTGATCCCATGAATTAAATTTGATCTACTTTTTCATTTTTCCCCTGAAAAACTACCTTCAGCCCAGGAAGAGATGGACATGTGCTAGTAGAATGACTCTACTCACATATTGTGCAAGTTTCAATGGTATTGAGTGGGCATTCCTTTAGCAGGTGCTTCTTCCTGCATTGAGGGCAGAAAATGGTTATTGACTTCTTGGATTCCATCTATTTCTATTTTTCCCGTAGGACATCTAGTTGTGAGGACAGTGTACTTAGAATATGAGTCCTTGAATTATCCAGCAAGTTTCCAATTTCCACTTTTGTAACCCAATTGTTGGATGTCTTGAGAGTTCGTACTCCTTTCTTATGCCTCGCAACCCCATATGAACATTTGATACACAACTAACATATGGTGTCGAATTGTTCCTTTGAGATATCCCCTTTTCCTACCACATTTAGGAGTTACAAAGATTCCCCCCTTAGTGCTCGAAGAAAGATTATCTTTAAGATATCCTTATCCAGATCACTATGGGCTAATATTTGCAGACTGTATTTAAAGGATTCCACAAAGTCCTCCATGTTTTCATCCTCTTTCTACACAATCTTAAAACATTCCTCCTTAATGTCTCAGGATTTGCAGTAGTCGTAATATTTTTCAAGGAAATTTTTCTTTATGTCATCCCATGTTGTAATATATTTTCCCCCTAAACCCATAAACCATCTCAAAGTTGTTCCTTTCAGAGTAGCAAGGAATATCTTCAATTTCTGAGCATTAGAAATATAATCATATCCCCAATAGAAAACGTTGAATTCAAAGAGGAACGTGTACGGATCTTTAGAAGAGATACCATGGAAATTAGGTAATGATGTCAAAAGAATATGCCTCATAGGCACATCACCTCTAATATCTCCAATTGGGAATTCGATCATGGAAGTTGGATGAGCCATGAATATCTTCCAATATTCACTTGGAATCTCAATAAGTTCTGGTTGTTCTACAATGCAGGGTTGAGTTTGTCTAACAAAACTTCCTCAATCAAATGGTGGAGTGGATTCCCTCAAGTATTCCTCTTCTTATTCTTAAATTTCAATTCTCAATTCCTTTGATTCTCTTCTTCCTATTTCTTCTTCCTCGAATTCTTCTCATGTTATTGGGGGAGGTTCTAGTTGTGAAACTGACTGCCCTCCAGATCTTGTATGAGATATAACCCTAACAGTAGCTCGTGATGATGCTTCTCACTCAGCTCTTGAAATGATTTCTTGGATATAGGTAACTCTGCCTAGATATTTCCTTATTTTTGGGGTCTTCCTATGCCCCTTTTATTCTTGT
Source organism: Pinus taeda (assembly GCA_000404065.3). Lineage (NCBI taxonomy): Eukaryota > Viridiplantae > Streptophyta > Pinopsida > Pinales > Pinaceae > Pinus > Pinus taeda. The sequence goes on from APFE030062738.1 coordinate 96,668, forward strand.
CTTTGTTCATACAATCTGAAAATGAAGAGAAAACATCCTGATAAATCTAAAATTTAGGTCCTAGAACAGGGTGAAAAACCTTGCTTGTCCAGGATGAGAAACTGGCCCCTATAATTAACAGAAAGAAAAAGAAACAATCCACCAATTTAAGCTCGGGACCTGGAAGAGGTTGAGTGTATACTTCACCTAATCAGGGCAAGAGAGTGTTCCTAAAATCAAGAAAACAAAGAAAGAAAAATAAACCAACCATAAAATTTAATGCTCGGGCCCTCAAAGAGACAAAAACTGCCTAATCAGGGGGAGAGAGTGTTCCTAAGAGAAAGCAAAAGAAAAATCACAAAAAAATAAGCTCAGGCCTTGAAAGAGGTAGGAACTACCTAATCACAGGGAGAGAGTGTTCCTATGGACAATACAAGTTGTAATTTTGCGCCTTAGATAGCCTCCCCGACAACAATGCCAAAACGGTGGTGTTGAGATATGAATTATAGAATTCACCCTTCCCCACATTAATTGTCAACTTGAGGCTCGTTAATTGTTTCAAGGCTATCGTGAAAAGTCTATGCAGGCCATATGTTCCCTAGCTAGAATTAAGCAGTCAATCAAACAAGAAATTAACAGTAACAACAATTAAATAACAGTAACAAGGAATAAATAACAGTAGCAACAAACAAATAACAGTACTAGCAAACTCGAGTAACAACAATCTAATCTCACAACAATACAATCAATAAATCATTACAACAATAAAGTAAAGAGAAAATAATCAATATAAATCTACGCACACTACTAATCCAACAACACCTAATCAGGAGAGTGGGCACGACTCTCCGATCAGGGCTGTGGAAAAAGATCGAAGATTATTTGGTGCTTAGGAAAATCAGAATTGCATTAATCAAAAGGAATTACAATAAGGTCTGATGTTACACTTTCTACACTTTATCAAATCCAGTTTCTGCATTTTTGCCTCCTTAACCATTACTTATACATTTCTTCATTACAAAAATAATACTAACAAACTCAATGGTTCGACAACTCTGTCTGCCCGCAAATATACAACAATCATTAAGGCAGAAACAGAATGCAAAAGATAGCAATAATATTCATCCATCAACTTCTCGTTAGTTGAACATCGTTACAGTCCCTGTCCCAAAATTGTGTTGTCAGCTCACCAATAGTCATGTGCTAGTTTGTAGCCTGTTGGTCATCATTATCTCAATTCTACAATAAATTTGTAATTCACAAGTCGCAAAGGGAGTGTTCCCCTTAGGACTATGTTTCATTAATCAGTATTCAAAAGGACATGCCAACTTATCATACCTTCATAGTTGATACATGAATTAACCTCATAAAAAGCTATCAAATGGGTAATTTGAAGGGGATAAAAACAAATAAAAACAAGCAAATCTACCGACCAACAGGTTTCCCACTAGTCCTTGACGTGGGGGCAGCTTTGAGAAGTGCAAAAGTAATATTTTCCCTGCTAGAGAAATCATGAAAAAAATATCCTTCTAGTTGATTTAACCATTTATCTACAACATCTGCATCTATCTGACCTTCAAATATGGGAATGTCAAACTTAACTTGTACCTTAAATGGTTTCATGCTTCCAGCTTGGTTGGTGGAAGAAGATGCATCATGTTTGGGTCGATGCTAAAGGATATGGGCAAAGTTGTTCATCATTGCATTCCTCTATTGCTCGAGGGCTTCTTCGAGGAAGATTTTAAAAGGATCTCCTGCCCCCTCGTCTTTCTTCTCTTCCTGCATGGGAGGTCGTCAATATTTGTGAGACTGGTCTTGCAAAGGTTCAACCAGTTCGAGACCTAAATCCTTATATCTCGACCTCGTTGGGGACATGCAAAGAAAAACAGAGAAGGAGTAGATTGCTCTAACACCACTGATCCGAACATAAACAGGAATGCAACAAATCACATATATAACCATAAATACAACGATGTAGCGGAAATAACACTTCATTTCAATAATATCAAATACTAAAATATGCTTACAAACAAAATGGAAATAAACTAGCTCAGGCGATGGTAGCTTATCTCTGAGAAGAGATGTGGCGGTTACATGCCTCTGAATTGTGTTATAATGAAGCTCAAAGGCCTATTTATTATTGAGAAACAATGGAAAACCCTAAAAATCCAAAAACCTAACCCTAGGAGATGAAATGCCAAAATTGTGGGCCCCGTTTGGGTAAATTGGTACATCAACTTCCCGATGTCATAACTTTGGCATGCGATCTTTGTTTAACTATTATAATACCTCTTTTCGAATATCGCGAAGAGAAGGATAAAAAGACACTAAGAAAAAAATTTATGACTTTTATGGTCTCTTTGTTTCACCTAAAAATGTCGTTTAGAGAATCAAAAAAGCTTCAGAAGTTCACAACCCAAAAAAATACAAAAACTAGTAAACTGTGCAACAATTAAGGAAACTGAAAAACTGAAAGAGACAGTGTTGGGGGTCCAAGTGGAATAGGTGGGTGGCCACCAATATCCACTTGGAGCAGTCCTTCCCCCTTAGGAAGTAATGGTCCACATTGCGTTGAGTGCCTCCATGAGATGGGGAAACTTCTGGTCAACTTGGTCCCTAGTAAGCCACTTGCCTTGGTGCAATAATTAGCCAACTTTGACAACCTGATATAGTTGGATCTTCTGTTGGCGAGTGTTCTTAATCTATGTGTCCATGATCCGATCAATTGTGGCATGTTCCATGCTGTCTGAGTTTAGCTCTATTGGTGTGAGTTGTTTTGCAATGTCAGACGTGTGCAACAATGGAGGAAAGTATGGCTGAAGGTGGTCTACATTGAACACTCAGTGTAGACTAAGGAATGGTGGAATGCTAAGCTCGAATGCATTGTCCCCTATAGCCTTTGTGATGGTGTATGGCCCTGTTGATGCCTCGGAAATCGTTGCACCAACATTGGGGGAAACCACCCGGTCCGGACCTTAGTGCAGCTCCTTTTCCGTTTGGGGTAGTCGCTCCGACTGGGGATGATGGGACCAGTTTCCCAGAAATAAATAAATGGGATGAATGAATACTTTGTAGATAATAGTAGCGATAAGTGAATGACTAAAACTATTGACAGCTATGTAAGTAAATAAAACTATCCTGGGTATCTATTTGAACTTCTAAAGCGTAGCTTTTGATGTTCTATATCATAAAAATACAATTATATAGATGATTGCATTCTCAAAACACAGATATTAAATTAATCAAGATTGTTGTACCTAAATAGTTAGACACAGTAATTAAAGCGATACTACTAAACTTTAAAGGTTCATACCATCAATGCATACATGATTAAAAAATATAAGGCATATCATTTGAACATCCAATAGTGGTATGAGCAAGATTTCCTGTTATTATGCATGCATACAATTAATGATAGCAAGAGTAATTACGCAGCGAAATCATATACACAGAATGAATTCAAACAAAGGATAAAAATACCATTTGAATCGTAAGCCACTCCCGATATGAATCACTATGTATGGCTTCTACTCCAACGCATAAACAATCTTTACATCAATGACAGTAGTGCACAATTGAATCAAGAAATTTCTCCATTAGAGTAAAAGCAAGCGGTCGAGTTTCATAAAAAATATAAAGGCTGAAGCACAATAGTGCAAACTTCAATCTGTTAAGTTTTATACAAAATTTTACGACCCTTTCTAAATGCATGAAAGGGTCTATAAATACTATGCTAATTTAAAATATCTACAAAAACAGAAAAGCTAACTAAGCTGATGTCAATAAATTCTTGTTGCTATTTTTTCTGGCAATCGGAGGAGCTGTATGATGAATCACTTTGTCGGTTGTTTCCCCTTAAACCTGAGTTGATTGATGGCGAGCATTGGCTCAACTTCAAGAGGTTTGTTGAGCCTGGAACTGAGTTGGGCAGCGTAGGTGGAGTCTTGGATATCGGGGATCATACATTGAACGGCATCAATTAGGCATTTGAGAGCAGATCGTTGCTCATGCGACTTGATTAGAAACTGCCAATATGCTTCTATGTCTAAAGAGTTAACCGTGGTAATTGACTTTGCTCTACCCTCTAAATCAGGGTAGCATGTTTGTTCCAATGTATTTGCAGTAGTAATTTTGCCAGGCATGCATTGGGAAACAATATTGGCTAAATATAGAGTA
>APFE030062738.1:156130-186617 GCA_000404065.3 Pinus taeda
TTTACATAAGCTTCTCTCATGCAGCGTTAACCTACAAATGACCCTCCATGCGCTTTAAATAGAATTCATGGACCAATCGGGTGTCAAGCCACGGATCAAGTGTCGGTAATACCGAGGAGAGAATGAACCGTCGGATCACTACATATCATGACCGTCGGATTGTAAGTTACAAAATGTACAACGGTAAAGAAACACACTTTACCTAACTCTATACTAGACCAAGTTGAACTTAACTATTTCCTATGTGTCGGAATATCCTAACAAACTTTGTGTGAAGGGTGTGAAAAGAACTGGTAAAACCTGACATGTCTTGTTCCCTTCCCTACCGCAACGTAGTCCACTTTATGTACTTATCCTCATAGTTGATGACAGGGTAGTACTACTCTTTGATGGCATCTCACAATGAATTCCAAGTGGATGTGGCTAAAAATAGTGAGAGTGTACTTTCGTCCCTCTTCTCACAGTAGTTTTTCCACTAGTCCTTGACGTGGGGGGCAGATTTGAGAAATGCAAAATTAATCTTTTCCCCACTGGAAAAATTATGAACAAAATGTGCCACTGCTGGAATAAGATGTGTCGCCTTTGGGTAGCCACTAAAGGATCTGAACAAAGTTTTCCATCACCGCGTTCCTCTCTCGCTTGAGGCCTTCTTCGACCAAGATTTTGAAAGGATCTCTTTCCCCCTCGTCTTCCTTCTCTTTCGCCATGGGATGCCATTGGGATTTGCTTGCAACAGTTCGACCAAGTCGAGCCCTAACTCCTTATATCCCGACCTCGTTGGGGACATGCAAAGAAAAATAGAGAAATAGCAAACTTCTCTAATACCACTGATTCGAACTTAAATAGGAATGCAACAACTCATAGATATAACCATAAATACAGAGATGCAGCATAAATAACACTTCATTTCATTAATATCAAATACTAAAATATGCTTACATGCAGAATGGAAATAAACTAGCTCAAGCGATGGTAGCTTATCTCTGAGTAGAGATGTGGTGACTACATGTCACTGAACTATGCTATAATGAGGCTCAAAGGCCTATTTATTATTGAGAAACAATGGAAAATCCTAAACATCCAAAAACCTAACCCTAGGAGATGAAGCACCAAAACTGTGGTCCCCATTTGGGTAAATTGGTACACCAACTTCCGGAGGTCGTAACTTTGGCATACAATCTCTGTTTGGCTGTCATAATATCTCGTTTTCAAATATCTTGAAGAGAAGACCGAAAACAAATTGTTCAACAACTTTGAGACTTTTTCAGTCTCTTTGTTTTCCCTAAAGGCGTCGTTTAGGGCCTCAAAAAAGCTTCAGAAGTCCAGGACCCAAAAAATTGGCAAAAATAGTAAATTGTGCAACAATTAAGGAAACTGAATATTTGAAAGAGACAATGTTGGGGGTCCAAGTGGAATAGGCAAGTGGCCACCAATATCCACCTGGATCACTTAGTCAATCTCTGCCTCTACTTGAGCCCCTATTTTCTTGCGCAACTCCTAAGGAAATAGGCCCCTATTAATTAGGAATTTCCTCCAAAATGCTTGTGCAATTCCCTAGGGTTGATCACCTGACCTCATGCAACACCTATACACTCAACTAGTTTACACATGTTGGTTAACTTCCTTGGAAACTCCACCACAACTACGAAAGTCATATTCTTTGCATGTATGAGTTAATTATTAGTTGATTGATCAGTTAACTAGATGATCTCTGAGTTAGACAGATGTCCGACTACTTAACTGGCCACCAACTATTTCTATTAACAGTTAGAACTATTATAACTTATTACAATTGAAATTAACTCAACCTAGGCTCCTATAATTTAGGAATCACTACATACAACTGAACTTCATGCCCTTAACTGAAATTAATTGAGTTGGATTCCTATTTTATAGGAATCAACACAAGTAAACTGAACTTCAACTTATTAACTCAAATTGAGTGTTCTTAACTAAGTGACAAGAACTATGTCACCTCAGTTAACTCCTCCAAGTTGTCTGCTGATATGGAATTTCAAATTTCCCCAATTTGATTAGGAAAAATCAAAATTGAGACTTTTTGTTGCATTTTCAACAAGAGGACCAATTTTGGCTATTGAAGTGCTCAATTTGGACAAGGGAAAGTGTATTTTTGAATTAAATCCCACATGTGCATATTTGATTAGGTCAGCCCTAAAGAAAATTGGACACCCTTATAAGGCTATAAATACAAGTGACCTCAACTTCATTTGGACATGATCATGAGTCATTCTTCTATTCTCTTCTTTAGTTTGGCTAAAACGGGTCTAAGACAAGTTCGTGGAGATTGGTTGGCACATGTCTGAAATTGTAGGGTCTAAAGCTCACATCTTTTTTTTTTAGGGTTTTAGGTCTCAACCGGCAAGCATTTCATGGAAAAATTTCGGCTACAGCCGTAAGCATGTCATGGAGAAATTTCAACTGCAACCTTTCAGTCGCATGCATGACACGTCTTCCTTGTGACGGGAACCTAAAGGTTGAATTTTTCAATTGACCGAAGTTTTCGCACATTGACCTCAAAGTTCGGTAGTTGACCATTAACAGCGATAGTTGATTACAGGTTCCTGAATCAAGGTTTTTGGATTATTAGAATGGTTCGGTTCATCTTATGGATATTTTTTAGTTGATTTTCTTGGATAGTTATATAAATGAAGATATGGATCATTGTACTCTCTTTTGTTGAATCATTCAATGACAGTCTAATAAGAAGAATAATTTGAAAGGGTTTTCCCCATGGTGGGTTTTTCCCTACTCTTAGACCAATCCTAGTGTCTCTATGTGTGAAAGTTTTTCTTCGATTGTTCCTTTATGTTCTGCTACATTGATGCTAATATTTTTCTTTCTACATAGTTGCATAAGCTATTGAATAATGATGTAAATCTAAATAATGATATGATGCTATAAGGTGAATTTAAATATGTAAGTAATGAAATGCAATTATCAAAGCAAAGAAAAATATAGCCCTAAGAAAAAATTAACAAAAACATCTTACATTACTAGATTATTACAATAAAGAGTTTACTTGCCTTAATGAAGAAGGGAAACAAAGACAAATGCAAGGAATTCCAAGCCCAATTTATGTCAGGGAAATATCAGCCATGTAATTGAAGAGAAATTTTAGAAAGGGATGGCAAATTTGTTCCACCCACATGGAGCAGATAGCCTAGGATTAGGCACCAAGCATTGAAGACCACATGGTACTTAAGGAATTTGAAGATGTATTTGCCAAAATTTTAGTCTTATCACCTAAAAGAGATATTGAATCCTCTATTGACTAATACCTGGAGTTGCCTCGATGTCCAAAACACCATACATGGTAAGCACACCAAATCTTAAAGAATTATAAATGCAGTTAGAAGAACTCTTAAAGAAATAGCACATATGCCCACGTGTGTCACCTTGGGGTGCCCCAGTGCTCTTTATTAAAAAGAGTGATGGTACACTAACGTTGTGTATTGATTTTAGGTAGCTCAACAAAGTAACAGTGAGGAAAAGAGACCCTTTGCCAAGAATAAATTGCGTGTTTGATTAGTTCAAGGGATTGAACACATTTTCCAAAATTGATATGAGATCAGGGTATCGTCAAGTAAGAATTAAGGAAGAATAAATTAGGAAGAGAAAATTTCGAACTCAATACAAGCATTATCAGTTCATTGTGGTACCATTTGGGTTATCTAATGCACCAAGTATTTTCATGTGCCTTATGAATGATATTTTTTGGAATTATTTGGACAAGTTTGTTATTGTATTTTTGGGTGACATCCTAGTATATTCCAAATACAAGGAAGAACGTGAATAACATTTGAGGCTGGTGTTACAAGTACTTAGAGAGCATCAACTATATGCTAAGCTAAATAAGTTCTCATTTTATCTAAGTCAAATTCATTATTTGGGTCATATCATTTCAAGGGAAGAGATCACAGTAGACCCTAAAAATATCAAAGTAATCAAAGAGTAGGCAATGCCCAAAAATGTGACATAGGTGAGATAATTCATGGGCTTAGTAAGCTAATATAAAATATTTATTGAGGGATTCAACAAAATATCCCATCCTATCACTTCCTTGCAAAAGAAAGGTGTAAAATTTGAATTTTCTCGTAAATGTGAAGTAGCATGTCATCATTTTAAAATGTTATTAACAAGTGAACCTATATCAGATATAACTGATCCAAATGAAGATTCCATTGTGTGCACCACTACATGTAAGGAGGGGCTTAAAGGAGTCCTCATGCAAAATGGGCATGTGATATATTATGAATCAAGGAGGCTAAAAGAGCATGAAAGGAATTATGTCACTCATGAAGCTTAGAGCTAGCAACCATTATACATGCCTTAAAAATGTGGAGGCATTACCTCATGGAGAAAATGTTTGAATTAAGAACTGACCACAATGGTTTGAAGCATTTTTTTTGGACCACCAAATTTAAATGTTAGGCAAATTAGATGGCTAGAATTTTTTTACTAATTATGACTTTGAAGTTAAGCACACAAAAGATAACAAAAATAAGTTGGTTGATGCATTCAATAGAAGGGTGCATACAATGCATGCTACAACTTTAAAAATGAGAATTTTAGAGACTGAAAATTTAGATCAGCAATACCTAGAAATAAAAGGAAACTTACAACAAGGTAATTTATAGCCAATGTACAAGAATTATGAATTGGGAAAAAATGGAGTTCTTTTGTACAAAGGTGGGATTTATGTGCCAAATTCTTAAGGGCTGAAAATTTTAGTTTTGAATGAGATACATAGGGCACCTTATGATGAACATCTAGGGTACCAAAAGACAATATTAGCATCCAAGAAACAATACTTTTGGTCAAGTATGAAAAAGGAGGTGGTTGATTATATAACCATGTGTTTGGAATGCCAAAAAGTTAAAGTTGAACATAGACATTGAGGTGGAATGCTACACAGGGGCTTCACTCAATGAACCTTTGACATATCACGTGCATTTGTGGCATACTAAACAATAACCTTATTTTGACTGCATATTGGAAAATACCTCTAAAAATCACATTGTTTAACCCCCTACCAATATGAACCCAATACACCTTCCCAATTTAAAAAACCCTTACTTTCACTAGTTATTGTAGGTATCCATTTTTTCATTAACATTTTTTATACCCCTTTATATTTTTTCATTAACTTTGGGCTCCATTTTTTATACCTGCCAAAATAAAAACCCTTTAGCCCCTATTATAAGCTCAATATATTATGTCATTTTTGCCTCAATATATATCCCCCAATATGAATGCACATGGTATGATATTGCTCCCCCAGTGAAGTCATCATGGAATGCTACAACCAATACCCATTACTAAGTGGAAATGGGAAGTTGTTTCTATTGATTTTATTACAAATTTGCCCAAGATTGTGAGGCAACACAATATGAATTCACGTGGTACGGTATTGATCCCCGAGTGAAGTCATCATGGAATGCTACAACCAATACCCATTACTAAGTAGAAATGGGAAGTTGTTTCTATTGATTTTATTACAAATTTGCCCAAAATTGTGAGGCAACATGATTCCATCATAGTAATGGTGGGAAAAATCAGTTACACTAACCACTTTATTCCAATAAAATCAACACATAAAGCAATAAATATTACTGAAATCTATATGAAATAAATATAGGTAACTTTGTGTTTTACTGTATTTTTCAATCTAGATAAATCTATCTTTTATTTTGTTTTTCAATTTACGTAACTCTTTATTTTACTATGTATTTTTCACACTTCCTCCTAAATTTGGATAGCTTTACACACCACTTAATTTAAGCGACTATCGGTATCCAACATTCATAGACATTATATCACATTAAACAGCTTAAGATTTACAAGAGCCAACAAAATTGCTTTGGTAGAATATATGCATTTTTAACACTATTTAATATTTAATGTTTGCAATAGTTAAAGGGTGAGAGGCTTTAATTTCTAATTTCTAAATGATTGCAAAAATTAGAAAAGAAACATCACTACATGCAAATTCACTTTAACACACATAAAGATTACTTGATGGCTTGTATAAAAATTATGTCTTTATGAAATGGTTGCAAAAGCTAACAAGAAAACCTTATTGTATAAGAGTCCACTTTAATACATATAAAAATTTACATGATAGCATTACATTGGGCTTAGAGTATACAGAGTCCACTTTAACACATAAAAATTTACATGATAGTGTTACATTGGGCAACTTATCAGCAAGCAGCCTCTTGTTTCCTGGTGGCTCCGTATACCCTTCCATGACATGTGAAATGACCATTGAAGGGCGGTAAAGTCTTCCAAGTGGGGGGACATTGATTAGTGGTGAGGGCTTGGGTTGAAGCACATTCATGGATAGCGCTCTAGCATTGAGAATATCCTACATTATCGATGATATGGAATTGAGCATATCTCATACTATTACTAGAATAAACGGCCTCTATCTGGAAAAATACTAACGTGGTAAAGGTAGAAAGGCCGTTATACTATTTTTATCTCAGGATAGATTTGATGCCATGAAAAGTGATGACGAAATTCACTCAATTTGGTTACTTTTGTCATGGTTAAAAGATATCCCTAAAATATTGTTTCTGAAATTTTGCACAGTAAAACACAAAGTTACCCATTTGAGAAGCATAAAGAATTGGGACAAGAAGCATAACACTCATACGAAGTTGGGAACCTAGGACCTTTTTATGGAGACATTTTAACTCATTGGCCTAGAGTAATTAATATTTTCACTAGAACAATATTTATAAATGGTATTTTGAATTAGGAGGAAGATCAAACCGAAATAAAGGTTTGGATTTCAAGCTCGGAAAAAATTGGTTTTACTCATAGATGAATTTAAAAGAAGCAGTGAACTAGTGTGAGATTTGATGGCAAGATACTCTGGATATAGGGCTTGAAGGTGAGTTGGGTTTGTTCACTTGGTCGTTGTAGCCGAATTCGGTCAACATAAATCCCAAGTCAATTTTTAAGGGGGGATTGTTAGGTAAAACTTGACTTGGTGAAAGAGTTAGAGTTACTCAATATACAATGGTGGTTTTGAGCACATGGTTTTGGTTGCCCATGGTTTTGTAGCGTGTAATGTATGTAATGAAGCCTTTAAAAGATTGGGAAGGCTTAGTTGTAAAAACTAGTACATGTTGGATAGCATTGTAGTTTAGGGACCACTGAGAATGGGTAGGCAAACAATGATTGAATAAATGAATATCTATGGAGTCCATCACAAGAAAGATTGATATGTTTCCTAAATCAATTAACAAATATATATATATATATATAATATTTGAAGTTGCTATCATCTAATTTGACAACAATCTTCTCTTCACAAGGATTCATGCAACCAATGAAAAGAGAAACATGACCATCAAGAAGGTGAACTTCACCATTTGGGTAAACTTATTGAAGTGTATGATTTGCCTCTCGAGCTCCTATTTTCTCTCGGTATCATTTGAAGTCTTTTATTTCATGTTCTTTTATATATTGTTCACTATTCTAGCCATCCAAAAGCCACTTTCTTCTATATTGATATATTCCAATATGAGTTAAAGAAATTTGATGATTATTTCATAGGGAGACTAGAATCTTGAGAAGTTGTGTTTTTTCTCATTTCTATAACTATAAAATTGTATATTTGAGGACAATGTTGCTCTTTTTATTAATATTTAGCAAGATTGTAATTATGTTGAATATGCAAAGACTCTCCAATATTAATAAAATTATGATTTTTCAAAAGCATAACTTAAATATGTTTGTTTTGATTCACACATTATCAAATTCTCCTCAGATATATATATAATATTATATATTATATCTATATATATCGGTTGCCTAAATGATAAATGCTTGAGTATTAAAGTGATCCTTTATAATCGCTAATGGGGTGATATTAAGGTTCGCAGGTGCATTAGTTAATATGATTCGCGTGCTCACAACTAGAATGGTGAAGGAGAAGGCATACATGGGAATGAGAGCCAAGATCTCCACCTATCCTGATCCCATGTATCAATTTAAATGTGGCATTTGGTGGTAGATGGGTCTCAGTATGACATTCCCTTTGTTTACTACTTCTTCCCATCACAGTTTGTTATGGATTCACTATCCCAAGGAGGATTGATTATGGAGTGACTCTGACATAAACAAGGCACACCACACCCAAGAGTACATGATTTGGGTTTTTAATGACTCTATTAACATGTGTTCCATGACACAAACTTTTCCTTGTCTGCTTCTTGCACATTCATGTTTTCTCTCCCCCTTGTTCAATCCCCTCACGTTTTCCCCCTTTATAATTACATGGGCCTTGTCTCAGGGTGGTGGGTTTTAAGCATTGTTAGAGGGAAAGCGAAATGTTTCTAACAGTCATCTTGCTCTTATATGCCAAGGTAGGGGCTTAAAGCTTTGAAGCAAGGTCTGTCTATGCATTACCTAGCTTCACAATTTCTTTCTCGTCTCCAATCTACTATTTTATGTGCGTCATCTATCTTTTGTAGTCTCTCTAGTCCTTGCAAGTGTCAACGTTCTTTGTGTTGTTTCTTCACAACATAGTGACATGTCCCTCTTTATATTTGTTCATTGTGTTACCCACGGCATCACCCCAAATCACTGACCTCGTAGGTATTTCCTTCAATTGTCCTGTATTGGTCTATGGTGTCTAGTACCCTGGTACATTTTCGATGTGATTTTGATATACTCATAGGTCGGGCTTTGATCAAAGCTAATCTCAGTTTCCTTGCACCAATTTGTTTTTTTCCTTTGCAATATTTTCTCCCTTGGGAGGTTGAATGTGCAATCCATTTTGAATTTCACTATCTTAGGACATACTCTCTTTGGAATTTTGGGTTAATCTTCCTTTCTATGGTCGATGATGCCCTCACTCTCCTCAATTTCGTCGCTTTTGTAACATTTCTTTTCAACCATTATTGTCTCCCATTCCCCTCCCCTTTGTTCATCCATATTCCTACTCCCTTCCAATACACAACACTTTCCTCTTGCCATTAGCATCTCTTTGGTTGGGACTCAGTGGCTTATCACTTCGATTTTTTTCCCCCTAAAGGGAGGAATGAAATTCTGACTCTGAAATCATTGGCAGCACCTTCAAATGGAACCCTAACCCAGGCAAATTCAAAAAGAGGAGGCTCCATTTCCTTCACTAGTTTTTATGCATCATCAACTAGAAACCTTGCTTCACATGGCCATCCGCGATAAACAAGTTGATAATTATCAGTTATTTGCAGGTCAAGAGGAAATCAATCAAATTCTTCAGGATATTAGATATAATTTGGATGACATCGTGACTAGATTAACACAGGTAGAGTGTTTTGTGGTATCTGATTCAAATTTTGGATCCGATACGTAGCATGAAGCACCAGTAGTCATCAACGCTCCAGCAAGTATCTCGCCCCAAGGCAATTTCAATCCATTCTCTCTTGTTGTCATATCGGATTAACAATTTCTCATGGTTTTTTGCATCTCCTTTTGTAAACAAGTTCCTTCTATTTTTTTGTGATTGTATCATTATCATAGTTTCTTAGTATGACATTTTTAAACACTAGTTTTTTGTATGGTTTACTCAGAATACACTCGTGCAATGTAACTATTTATGAGTAACAGGCATAGCCACGCTCATAATAACTTTAAACTAGTCATGTCTACCTAGCTTGATTCTTTATAAGTTTTTTGAACAAGCCTCTGAGAAGTTAACCCCAGCATCTAAGGTCTTTACTGTTAAGAATAGTTAATTTTTTCTTCATTGTTAAAAATATAAAATCCAAAAAGTTTTTTAATTAAAAAACCTTATCCATATAAAATCAGTTATCAATAATAAAATGATATTTACAAAACTTAAAAAAAAAGAGAGAGAAAGTGATCCCTTCCCATCCTTATCCATTATAATAACTCTAATGTATTAAAATATATATTTCTATAAACTATTTTTTTCTAACAATTATTTTTGTATTTCAATATTCGTTTCCAACTTTTACAATGGTACGCATGCTTATCTCTCAAATAAACATAACCTCAAAATAACATTTTCATGGAATTCATTTTCCAAGTCAAACCGCCGGACTATATTAGTCCTTGTGTTATGTGGTTATAATAGTTTCATGTGACCTCTTAACACTTAAAATATAAGGAAGTGGGTCTACCTTTTGAACACAAAGGAGGAGACTCATCCATATTCATCAAATTTGTTTGAGTTTTTCTTTGCGCTGGTTAAGGGTGCAAAAGTATTAATGTTAAAGTTGCCAAAAAAAGCATACAATGAACAAATCTATTTTTGTCAAAAATCTATTATATCTATATAATTTATCAAATAATAAATTTTGTATTTTAATTTATATCATATTTATTATAAAAATATAATATTAATGTAAAAAAAATAAAAATAAAAATCTCAATAATAATAGAGTTTATAATTATTTTGAATTATAAGATTGATATTTTAGTTAGAAATATTACTTTATAAATAGCCTCAAACTCTTTCTCGAAAATCCTAATTACATGAAGGATGCCTTGCTACTCTTTTTTATTTTCTATAAGTTTTTAATTCCAAAGAACTTAGTTTCATGACTATGGAAATAGACCAAATATTTAAACCACCCCTCAAGTTCCTCCATGACCTAATTAGCTATTAGGTTCTATCTTGTATTCGTCGTAGCATTCTCACTATCCTCGATTTCTAGTTTAGCCACTTTAGAGCTTTTATGCAGAAACACATCGTAGCCTCCCAAGCTTGTTTTTCTACTTTATAGACATGTATTTGGTTCCCTAAGGTTGGGCCACTATAGGAATGAGCCCAATGTTTTTTATTTCTTAAATTCCCATCCTTGGCTACACTATGATTAATCATATCAAGGAAAAATTCATTCAAATAAAGGTCTGAAACCAACTCTATCAATGTAGCAAATAAAACTAGGTTAATAAAAAGGAGAGAGGGTAGAGTCTTATAATTCAAACATAATGAGACCCTACCTAATCCAATTGGATATTGGTGGCAACCCACTGATTTCAGTTGGACCCCTAGAATTATTCTCTATCATTTTCTTATTTTTTAGCACAATTTTTTTATTTCAGTAATTTTCTACTTTTGGAAGTTTTTGGGTCTTGAACTTTCGAACCAATTTTTAGTCCGTAAATAGATTTTTTGGGGAAACAGGAAATTGAAGTCGAAAGTTGTTTTCCTCGGATAGACCTTTCTAATGGGATATCGTGTGCACCAAACAAAGATCATATGCCAAAGTTATGACCCTAGGAAGTTGACATTCTAAGTAACCCCATCATGGCCCATAGTTTTTGGTGTTTCATCTCCTAGGGTTAGGTTTTTTTATGTTTATCATTTCTCATTGTTTCTTCATGATAAAAAGGCCTATGAGCCTCATTGTAACACAGTCCAGAAGGCATGTATACATCACAATTCTTCTCAGGGATAAGCTACCATCGTCTCAGTTAGTTTTTTTTCATTTTTCATGTAAATAGTTTTCAACATTTGTTATTTATTAATTGAAATTCAGAGTCATTGTGTCTTAGTGGTTTTTATTTAAATATGTATTTCATTTCATTCCTTTGTAAATTTGGATCACTACCTCCTCCCAAAGAAGGACAGTTCAACTATTTTACACATACCAAGAAACTAATTCCCCACCCCACACCAACCCAAAATCGAAACACACAAAAATGAATAGAAGTACCATATAAAGAAGAAAGAGGTACACAGAATCAAGATAGTGTTTGTCCCTAGAGCTATCAAGTGTCAATCACACAAATTGTGCAGCCCATTTTCTCTAGGTTACTTGGGAAATCTATCGATGCAATTGAACTATAGAATAAAAGGACCCTTGTCCCAATAGAAAAAATCATCTCTCTAAGCTTGTTTCATACCCTCCTCTCTATATTATCATCGGATGAGCTATGTTTAATACTCCTCTACCATGAAACATATCTTTTGGTTGAATGCAAGGTGGTCTTCCCACTGTAATCTCACATTAATTTGCCAAATAAAATCATCATATTAGTAGCTAGTAAGATAGAGTTCATAATCCTCCCCACTATTCCTTTCCTCTTCACAACAAACCTGTAATTTCCCCACTCTATATAGGACCTTCAATGCACGATGAAGTGGTAGCATGATGACACGTGTGCAATTTTGATCCCACCCATTAACACCCTATCCTGATGTTAATATATAATATATTATTATAATAGTAAGTTTGTAATTATTATAATAAATTATTAAAGAAGAACATAATATCTAAATTAGTAGACTACTATTTAAAAAGAACATTAGTATAGAATCATATTCATAAAAAATAGTATTTGTAACAATTCACTTTTATTCATGATAGATATAAGTAGAAAATGGAAATGAAAATATTAACTAAACCCATGATAAAATACATTATTAAATCACTTTGAGTAGCAATAATTAAATATAATTTATTTACATAATCATTATATATCATTTCAATTTTTAAACAAAAATCTTAAGTTAAGAGGTTATAGGTTCAAAACCAGAGGGGGTAGAATATGTATGCCTTCGTAGACTTAGCAGTCAAATTGTTGTGCGGAGGTGGATCCCTTGTACCACAAACGAAGGGGTCTCATAAATCAATTTGGTGTCTGGCTTGGTCGTGACCTTAAAATTGGGTAATAATAATATTAGAATATTTATTTTTTAAACATTAATCTAAAACAATTAATATGTTATATTCTTTTTTCTTAAAGGTTATGTACTTTATATTACTTTCAAAAACATATATATATAAAATATTCATGAGATACTAGTTTATTGCTTGGCAAACTAGACTAATAGCATACGTTCAAAATATTAACATTGCATATTTGCATATGCTATAAGTTTCTCATTGAAACTAAAAATAAAACCAGAAGAAAAACTATACAAAAAATTTACAACAATGATTATAGTAGTGCCATAATAAAAGATTGAATAGTAAATATATCCCACCTAATGATGTTAACCTATAGAAGAGTCCACCTAAATTGGTGGAGGAGGTTCAATGTCATCATTAGAGTAGGCGAAGGCAAGGTTTGCTAATTTATTGGCTACCTATATATATATATATATCCAGCCTCTCCATTTTATCCATAATTTTAGCCATGCAATTAACATGTTATATTTTTTTGGCGGAGTAAAATTTTGTATTGCCTTCTAAACAAGAAATTGCATGAAAACAATAAAAGTTTTAAGATGGTTGGTCACTAGGAAAACTCTACCATATCCAAAAATTCACTGTCCGTAGAGAGGTAAAAGACATCAAGGTGCCTAGAAGCTCAAAATTTACCATACAAAGACTAAAATATGAGCCTTTGTAGCCGTGAAAGCATAATGAGTAAGCAAGAAAATTAGAAGCTATAGACATGAGAAGAGACTAAATAGAAGGGTCTAAATTGGTAGTTGTGACCTAGATAGGATCCTTGTTATTGCCTACTCCATCTAGGGGAGATATCCCAAGGTGTTGCTCAATGCACGTCAGTTGTTGATCCAGGCCATTCACGTCTCAATGCAAATTCTCCATGGAGTGGAGAAGATCCTCTCTATGCTCATGTTGGTCCAAGAGAAACCTACCTAACAGAAATTTCATATGCCAATATAGCTCCACCATGTGCATGTATTGGTTGAAGCGCCCACATGTACTGTGCCTAATGTCTTGCACACAATCAACCAATTCATCTAGAACTCAACATCCAAGATTTGGTGCCTTTGGGAGGTCTTGTGCCTCTCGGCACAAGTGAGGTCGTCTTGAGTGGTGCCTTGGGTAATCTATCTAAACTAAGTAGTTTTTCCCTCCATTTGGGTGTTGATTACATGTACTACCTTAGATAGCTCATTACTGGTAATCCATATCTCCCCTTTGGACTCAAGCTCGTTGACAAGGCATGATGGATGTATAGGCAAGGAGAAAAGGCCAAAGAATGGGAAGATGAGAGATAGGAAGTGGATAGAAGCCCACAGTCAAGAGAGTCAAACAACTAAGCCAAAGCCACAAATGTGGCCCCGAAAAATGAGTGGGAGGAGGAGTGAGGAGCCTAGAAAAGTAATGAACATAAAGTCAGCAAAAGTGACAACTTCGGATGAACACAAGGGTTGGTGAAAAAAGCAATAACACCATGAGTAGAAAACCAAATAAAGAACTAGGAAGGGAGAGAGATGATCATATTCAGGAGAAAGGCCTCTTGACATGTACAAGGTTGTTCCATGGTGGTGGGATTCTCTATCCAACGTTAGGAGTTACCATAATCATCCATGTAGAGAGTTATGTGCTTGAGAAAAATGGAGTGCCCCACGAGCCTTAGGGAGCAAGATAACAGCATTGTGAAGCAAAGCTCTCGAAAGAACTGGGAATAATTCTCTTCAAAATTGTTTCTTAAATTAGAAGTGGGAGAATTCCCCATGTTGAACACATAGGAATGTACTAGAATCAGCTAAACCTCACCAAGCAAGCTCTCTTGATTGATGGGGAGATGAACCAATAGTGCACCCAAGATATTGTTCACAATTGTCATTGTAGTGTACTGCCCAATGAGTTTCATTCCCCAACAATAGACATCATTGAAGCTATGGGGTGCTAGGACTGAGGCCTTCATTACCACACTCAAAATTGCAAAAAGTAATGCTTCACATGGGAGAGACTCAGGTGTCGAGACTGGAGGATCAGGATGTAGTCGACACAGATGTGACTGGAGTGAGGGTTGTAGGGGTGTTTAATGACCATGGTATACATTTGTAAAGTGGCATCACCTCGTGTTGAACATAACCTTGAGTATATATTATGGGGGCATGTTTCCACGTCCTCGGGTCGCATGTTCAAGTGGGACAATGGTAACTCGACCCCCACCCTTTCCCTCGAATAACACCTCATCTCGGCAAGATAATTAACATGTTATATTAATAATATTATACTATTTTGAAGTTTTTTGAAATATTATATTTCTTTATTTATATAAATATTATTTATATAATCTTTATAATAATTATAACGATTATTGCTTTTATATAATCTATATAATAATTATAAAATGTTATTGTTATATTAAAAAAAAAGAAAAAATATTATTTCTCTAAGTCCCAGGGCAAGAATGAGAATCAATACAACAATATTCATAAACACACAACCATTCCATTAATATTTCTCATTCATCATATCATTCACAAAAAATTAAACCTATAAGTCATCTATAATAACTACGATTAATTACTACACTAATTTCTTATAATTTAAATTATCTTCCTAATTTAAAATTTATGATATAATGATAATAATTAAAATAAGGAAAAATATTTTTTAATGAAAAGTCATCCTAATCCATTTTTAATTTTTTAATAATATTATTTTATTTTTTTAAGAATATTATTTTATTGCCTTAGAAGGTTTTAAAATGTATAACATCATAGTATTTGTAGATTCCGAAAGAAAAGTTGCATGCGCATTCTCAGACTTTGAAAGAGAAGTTGCATGTACATTTTTTTGAAATTTGAGTGGTTTTGAAAGAGGAATATTAAACTTCGATAGTTTCTAGATGTAGGAATGGGATATTTACATTACAATGTTGGTTTTTGGATATATACTTTACTTTATCATTATCATTATTCAAGAAAATAATTTTTTACTTTATCATTATCATTATTATTATTCAAGAAAATAATTTTTTACTTCATCATTATCATTATTCAAGAAAATAATTTTCTGAAAACATTTATACTGGTTTTATCATTGGTTTTATTATTTAATAGGTGATTTTATTATATAAGATATACATATTTTATTTGAAGTTTTATTTTAGTAAAATTGGAGGGAAAAGTATATTCATTTTAATTTATAAACATAAAATAATATCTAAATGTAATGATAAAATTATTTAATTTATAGGTTTTATATTTTAATAGTCATCTTTTCAAGATAAATAAAACAATAAAAAATTAAAAAATTAAAAAAAAATGAATTGTCTTTAATACTATGATGTTTATTTAAATGAAGATTTTGTAAATGTATCAAGAAGTGTTTATTACAATTTAATATGAGAGAGAAATGTAATTCTTTCCATATTGATATGTTCCATTTAAATTTAAAAATTAATTAGTTAATAACAATAATTACTTAAATGTCTACTATAAATGAAAATATTTTAATATACACCATCAAGTTCTTATATAAAAAGACAAATAATTAAAGGTAATCAAATTCCTATTTTTTACATAATGACTTTCTACTTTTCATTATGTACAAGACATGTAATTCATTTGCTACTTTCATTATGTGGGAGATGCTCCATTCTAAGACATGTGACATTTAAAAAACATTCCAATATGCACTATAAATAAATACTTGAATATCTATATTAAGTAAAATAATTGAGTATCAATTTCACTTCATGTTGAGCATGGGAAAATTTACACAAGAAAATTTTTAATATATATATATATATATATGAATTACACATTTCTTTCCTATTTACTTGTAAAAAACACATTTCTAATAAGAAATTTTTACTGTTGTTGAAAGTAAAAAATTTCTTATTGGATATGTCTTTTTTACAA
The DNA here is from genome assembly GCA_000404065.3 of Pinus taeda. Classification (NCBI taxonomy): domain Eukaryota; kingdom Viridiplantae; phylum Streptophyta; class Pinopsida; order Pinales; family Pinaceae; genus Pinus; species Pinus taeda. The sequence goes on from APFE030062738.1 coordinate 172,701, forward strand.
TAAGATTTTTTTACTTTCAATAGTTATTTAATTCCTTGTTGGAAAGGTGTTGTTTACAAGAAAATATGATGGAGATGTGTAATTACTGTATTGCTTAATATGAAGCTGCCACATGGCATTTAAAAATTAATTAATATTAGTCATAAATAAAATATTCCAGTTCCTATTCTTAATAAAATAATTTTATATCAACTTGATATATAAAGAGACAAAAAAAATAATGGAGAAAAAAATCTTTCTTAATCTACTAATAGGTATTGTCTACTTTCTACTATAAGGAGGTGTAATTTCTTTAATTCTTAATATGGAGTTGACATATAGCATTTAAAACAAGATGAATAATTGCAACTAAGCATAGTCCCTACCTCTACTTCTAATTAATTGTTTAAGGTTGTGCAGAGTGTGGAGGAAAAAACAATTGTGGAAACGGAATGTTTTCAAATAATGGGACAAAACGGATCGAAACCCATTGTCATTGCGATATGCCATTGTGCAAATTGTGAAAGTGCGAAGGAAGCTAGCTTTGAAAAATAAAACCCATTGTTCAATGAGATCCCTCTTTCAACTTCAACAGAATAATTTATTGTATCATAAGTTATGTCTTTTTAGAAATTGATAAAATTTATTAATATATAAATTTGATTTTGTCATAAAGTTAAAGGTAAATTTTATTTAGTCATAGTCAATGTTTCATTATGCAGAGCTTTCACTATGGGGAGGAAGCTTCCTCCACGTAATGAAATCTCCGCACAAGAAAGCGCAACTTTGACTTCCCTGCATGGATTCATTAAATGATACGTATAGCAGGTCTCAACCCTATAGATATTACAATTGTCTTTAGCTTTGGATTTCTTTTGGTATGGTTTTTCAAATTCTTCCTTTTGTGTTACAGTCGCATGTTTCTTCGTAATTGTATTTAAACACATGATCTGTATCAATTCAATAAGTTTCTCCAAATGTTTTTAAGTAATTATTTGTAATTACATGATTTGTATCAAGTAAAATAGGGATAAGCTTCCTCTGCACAATGAAAGATTTCAGTGTAAGCTATGTACAAGGAAAACTCTACACAATGAAACATTGTCTTACAATTATGGTTCTTAGTTTGCACCACAAGCTTATGATCACAAAAACAATGTGTATTCTCCATGTGCACTTTGACAAGTTAAATATTTAATTATTAAATATATATGTAAAACTTTGATATCATTTATATATGTGTAGAGAGAATATGTATATACAGAGTCTAGTGAGTTCTTTAAATTCTTATTTTCTTTAAGAAAAGAAAATGTACACTTGCATAACCAAATTAATTACAAAGACTAATTTAGCATTGACTATTGAAAAATTATATATATATATTTTAATGACGCTTTGAAAGATAAAACTCATAGTTTAATGTATTATGAGATCCTCCTTCCAACTTCAACAAAATAATTTATGTATCATAAGTCTCTGTTATTTTTATAAATTGATAAAATTTATATTAAATAAATTTGATTTGGTAATAGTCAATGTTCCATTGTGCGAAAGAAGCTTCACAGTGAAAGCTTTCACTGCAAGCTCATCGCAATGAAACATTTATCGTTGCAACTATGCCTTCTTTGCATGCATTCATAAATGACACTGAATTTATTTTCATAATAATACTAATTTTTTTAGTAATTGATAAAATCTATTATTAAATAAACTTGATTTGGTCCTAAAGTTAATTATTTTAATTTATGTTTATGATTTTTAGGTTTATAGTTTTTTAAAGAAAACTTTCATGGAGGATAAGAATTATTATTATATAAACTTGACTTGGTCATAAAGTTAAATTAATTTAATTTATATTTTACGATTTTTAGGTTTATAGTTTTTAAATGAAAGGTTTCATTGTGCAAAGGATAAAATTTATTATTATATAAATTTGGCTTCCTCTGTAAGCTTCGCACAACGAAAGCCTAGTACAATGAAAATTTTCAAATTAAGACAGAAATAAGCTTCCTCCCCACAATGAATGTTTTCATTGTAAGCTCCACACAATGAACAAGACTCCTACAATTATGGTTCTCACTTTGCACTACAAGTGCGCTGCAAGCTTATGATCACAAAAACAATGTGTATTCTCCACGGGCAATATGACAAGTTAACTATTTATTTATTAAATAAATATTTAGAACTTTGATAGCATTTTATATATATGCAAAGGGAATATATATGTACAGAGTCTAGCACGAGTTCTTTAAATTCTTATTTGCTTTAAGAAATGAAAATGCAAGCTTATGATCACAAAAACAATGCGTATTCTCCACGAGCAATATGACAAGTTAACTATTTATTTATTAAATAAATATTTAGAACTTTGATAGCATTTTATATGTATGCAAAGGGAATATATATGTACAGAGTCTAGCACGAGTTCTTTAAATTCTTATTTGCTTTAAGAAATGAAAATGTACACGAGTATAACTAAATTAATTACAAAGACTAATTTAGCATTGACTATTGCAAAATAAAATATGGAGTGTTTCACAACACTTCTAAAAAGAAAACCCATATTTTGTATTATGATATCCTGCTTTCAACTTTAGCAAAATATTTATTGTATCATAAGTCTATGTTGTTTTTAGAAGTTGATAAAAATTAGTATTAAATAAATTTGATTTGGTCATAGTAAATGTTTCATTGTGCAGAGTTTTCATTGATGAAAGCTTTCGATGAAAGTTTTGCACAATGAAAGTTTCATACAATGAAACATTGATCCCTGCAACTTTGGCTTCCTTGCATGCATTCATAAATGACACTGAATTTTCTTTCATAACAATATTAATTATTTTTAGCAATTGATAAAATTTATTATTAAATAAATTTGATTTGGTCATCAAGTTAAATTAATTTAATTTATATTTATGATTTTTAGGTTTATAGTTTTTTAATGAAAACTCTTATTGTTGCACAATGAGAACTTTCATTGTAAGCTTCACACAACGATAGCTCCCCGCAATAAACTTCTTCAAATGAAAACAAAGATAAGCTTCCTCCGCACAAAGGAAGCCTTTATTATAGGATGTGCACAAGGAATGTTTCGCACAATGAAACAAGCTCCTATAAATATGGTTCTCAGTTTACCCCGCAAACTTAGGATCACAAAAACAATGTGGAGGTATTCTCCACATGCACTTTGACAAGTTGAATATTTAATTATTAAATAAATATTTAAAACTTTGATAGCATTTTATATATGCAGAGGGAATATGTATATACATAGTCTAACACGAGTTCTTTAAATCCTTATTTTCTTTAAAAAAAGAAAATGTACATATGTATAACTAAATTAACTAGAAAGGCTAATTTAGCATTGACTATTGCAAAATGAAATATGGGGTTTTTCATAATGTTTTGAAAAATAAAACCCATAGTTTAATGTGTTATGAGATTTTGCTTTCAACTTCTGCAAAATAATTTATTGTATCATAAGTCCCTGTTGTTTTTAGAAATTGATAAAATTTATTATTAAATAAATTTGATTTGGTTAGAGTCAACATTTAATTATGTAGAGCTTTCACAATGCGGAGGAAGCTTCCTCTGCACAATGAAATCTATCACTGTAAGCTATGTGCAATGAAAGCTTCACACAAAGAAGTTGCACACAATGAAACATTGATTCATGCGACTCCAACTTCCCTGCATGCATTCATAAATGACACTAAACTTGTTTTCATAATAATATTAATTGTTTTTAGCAACGGATAAATTTTATTATTAAATAAATATGATTTGGCCATAAAGTCAAACTAATTTAATTTATATTTGTGAATTTTAGGTTTATATTTTTTAATGAAATCTTTCATTGAAATCTCCACACAATGAACTTCTTCAAATTAAAACAGAGATATGATTCCTCTGCATAATGAAACAGGTTGCTACAATTATGGTTCTCAGTTTGCTAGGTGAAAGCATCTTCTTCCTCCTCACCTCCAAACTTCACACAATGTATTAACTTTATGGAGATTTGTTCAACACCCCCTCTCGCCAACATAAAAGACCTGCAATCATGTCAGTTCTAGCATCATTGGACATAGCAGTAGCATAACAATGCCATTGCCAGAGTACTCACTGACGGAGTGGCCACTCACAAAATTAGCCTTTTTTATTTTAAAATGAATTGTCAAGCACTGAAAAATATCAAAAATAAAATTCCCTCCACCAATGCAGTTATGTCCCACCACAGCTCGTTCAACCAATCGAAAATTAGAAATAAGATTTCCAAAAAATTAGAAAACTATTTTTAAATTTACGGAAAATAGAAATATTCAGCATTTTCCAGAAACTTTGGTAAAAATTGCAAAAACGTGGAAAAATAATGAAAACTCAACTCATTTTCACTATGAGGCAAACTCTATAGTCCTTAGCGAGGCAGGGACAAATAATACTAATAACCAAAAAAATATTTCAATATGGGTCTTAACTCAAATATTTTAATACTTCCCAAGGGGTGTAGATCAATTAGTGATAGCATGCATTGTTAAGTCACTCTTTGTGACATTGTTGGTTCAAACCCCCCACTAACCTTGTGTGCCTAAGGAGGCCTTGTACTTGTTTGACATGGGGTCAATTCATATCGCTACCTCTATGACCTCTATGACCTCCAAACATACCAACATGTCCCCACATGTAGTATAGAGGCATACCCAGGTTTTAAACCAATGACATCACAAAGAGTACCTTAACAGTGTACCCTATTGTCAATTGATCCCTCTAGTCCATCTGAATATCCACACGGTCATGGAGGGTATGGAGGGTGTTTATGAAAAGGTTAGGATTTTTGCGTAGCCTCTATGATGACTATCTCAGGGGTTTGACTTGAATGTTGTCACGGATCTAAAGTCGGGATCCCTCTTCACTAACAAGTAAATCCAACTTATCGATTATTCAAAGGATACTTTGTTAGAGGATTAACTCTTCTCTTGATGGTGCTCAAATATTATGCAATATTCATCGATGGTATCTTTAAATCCCTACAATAAGGGATCCAACCCTCACCTTGGAGACACATATGTTCAGGTCACTTTCAAGCCACTGGGCTTTGACAATCCTAATAATTTTGTAGGCAACTTGGGTCAGTTGGAAAGGAAATCGACCTCATCTCTTTGATCGAGGGTTGTCTCAATCCTTTGCCTCAAGTGCCTACATGTGTTAATTACATGATGGAATGTGACTTAAATGTCTTTCAATTAGAGGCCATAAACATTTCACCTTATAGCTTGAAACCTTTATCTCTATCCCTGACATGTTCAAGGTTCATTCAGGCTAGCCTAAGTTTTAAAGAATAGAGGGTGTCAATTCACCAGTAGAAGCCTACTAGAGGCCACTGTTTCTATATAAAAAATGTGATTATACCTAGGGTTGGAGGTTTATCACTCATTATGGGTGAGGATATTTGTTACACAGTAATTTGTCACTGTCCCAGTTACCCCTTCTCCCGCATCTTGGAGGACTTATTCTGGGACCTGTGAGAAGTGACATAACCTAGAAACATTTGCAGTGCATTCCCATAAGTATGAACTTCATATGCCCCGAAGACACCTTCTGCAAAATACCCATAAAATTAGCCCTTTTTCCATTGGCGCGGTTCCACCGTGTCTCACTCGTGCCAATGGGGGAAATCCTCCAAAGAGGGCACGCCAGCTGGCACTCTGTCTCAGAGTCGCACTCGCGCCAGCCCAGTTGGGTAAAGTTTTTAACAAACAAACTTACGAAGGTTCTTCCTAACCTATTCAGGAACTGATTCCATCTTGAGTTAGTTCAGTTTGGCTTCGAATCTCCATAGAAAGAAAGTTGTTTGCCACCTTCTCATGGAAGCTTCTTAGTGATAAAGCCAACCCCATGAATATTGTGGAAATCCTAAATCCTTCTCCTCTATCTATAAAAGCTTGTCCTTTTGCCTTTGACAAGCTAGTTAGTAGTTCTAGTCTCCAAGTTCAAAATTCTAAGTCCCAAAGTCTGAGAATTGCTAAGCTCATGCTACAAGAAGCCTTCTTCATTCCCATAAGGCTTAATCTAAAGTGAGGAGATTCTTGTCCAATTAACCAAGGAGAGAGAGGCTTGTTCCCCATTCCCAACAAGCTTTGCAAGGCATGTGCTGCTGATCACCCAACCAAAGGAGGATTTGACGTCAGAACTATGGTTGTATTCTTCTTTGTTTATCAATAATAATAGATGACTATCATTATGGTTCCACTCTTATTGTCTTTGTAATGATGATTGAGTTATATCCTTTCTGACTGATATATAGTTGCATCTATTGGATTTTATGCTTGTATTTGTGTCGTTCTTTGCATGTGCAGGTGTTCGTTCACGAGGATCGTGGGGATTGTGATCGGCTGGAGCAAAGGAACGGAAGCGTCGACTCTTCTAGAAGTACTAGCGTTGGATTCCAGGTAGGCCCTCATCATCGGTCTTTAATTTGCAATTAGGAACCTGCGTGTTAGCGTTGTTTGATTGTTGTTAGACCCCATTTGGGCTAGTAGGGATCGCCTCTGTCTGCAAAGGGGATTTACCTCCACAACAATTTGGCGACTCCACTGGGGAGTTGGCTTTTTGTCTTGTTGCTTGTTTTGTCTTGTTGTTTGATTTCTAAACTTTAGACGGACCTTGAAGTACGACCAGATAGCCTTCGAAACGCTATTGCTCCGCATTAGCAAAGTAGATCAACGCTACTTCAGTCCATCTCCAGTTTGTTTTACGAACTGAACAGCTTGGAACTTTCCTTGTTTCTTGGTTTTTTCTTGGTTTCTCCTGCTTGATTAGCTTTCTGGGTTGAGTCCCTGTGTTGCTTCTTGCCCCTTTGTGTACCTGGGTACTGTTGACTTAGCCTTGGCTCTTTTGTTTTTTATTTTTCCATAGCAAACTCGGCTGCCGCTTGTTTATAGCATTACAGTCGTGCCAGTTGGTGCTATTTGCACATTGACAACCCGCGCCAATCCCTGAAAGGCGCTAGTTGCAGCCTGACAATCGTGCTAGGCCTGGGAACTTTTGAAGTTTACTTGGCTGTGAGCCCTCTGAGCTTGGTTTTTGTTCTGGGTACCCTTTTTAGACTACTTGAGTGTGTTGGAGTGTGATTTGACTGGCTCGGATCGTTACCCTTTGGGTGTTTTCTTTTTTCCATCGATTTCACGTTTCTAGCCCTAGGGCATCTAGTGGCTTTGTGTGTCGAGCCTTCCTCAGGTGTTTTGATCTTCTAGTAGTCCAGTCGACTCTTTGTTTACTCCCTTGCACTTGTTTGGTGGTTGTAAATCGTTTTATTGCGTTATTTGGGTGACTTGCCTTGTCTTCACTTGAATTCTGCTTCGTCTCACTTTGAGCCTAGATTACACGGCTCATTGGTCTCTTTAGGATTTTTCTCGTTCTTTGGAGGTTTGATTTGTGATTTATGGAACTGAATGTGCTTGTATTGAATAGAATTTGTGTGTTATCATTTCTAAAAGTTGTTTAGTGCATTTTGCCATCAACAAAAGGGAAAAATCTCTTTTGCTTTGTATTAGTTGATGAGAATTAGAACTTTTCATTTCGATTAATGATTAGTGATCTTAAAGAAAAGTTTGTTAATTTGCATTAGCTGCATTAGGGAAGTTCTTTGTTGTTTTGTGATCACTTTGTTTGCGTGAAAGCTCTTAAACCCTCTCGTAACTAGCATTCATCGAATGAAATGGCATATTTTGGCATATAGTTTGCATTTAGGGAATTTTGAGAAATTACATACAGTAAGGCCTGAAAACTAAAACCTAATACAAGATCAACTTTAAAATAAACCGAATGAATCTAACAGCGCATTGGAACATAACACTCACTTTGTAGGGGTCTAGGCTAGAGACGTGCTCCAACGTCGTTAAACCTAGTCACTTTTGTTTCCACTCAAGGTTGGGTGATTCCTCCTTTTGTGACTCAATTGTGGTCTAGTATGGACTTGTGCTCCCACGTACAATCGAGTATATGGGGAGCCCCACTAGGTTATCATCCTTTATCCACAGGAAGTCGTGTCTTCTGCCTTACAACCCGTAATGCACCGAACACAGCATTCGGGAAGATTGACTGTCGTACGGAAAGTCCTTGGTTTTCATACAATCGCCAAGGTGTATATACAGTTTTACGAATTGTCTGGTAAACCTTTTGCCTAGTTCTCCAGAGTAGTCACTTTTTGATCCTTTTCGGACTCCCTAAAAGAAAAGGCTCACCTGAGCATTTGTCGGGCTCACTAAACATTCGAAGGCGACTAGAGTCATCCTTTTTTCCTTTTCTTCACTCTTTAAAGATGAAAAGGTCAAGTTATGTCCTTGTGTCTTAAAATTTATTCGGCCACATTCACACTTACCCTATTAGATCTTGTTTGCGTTAGCTTGAGTAGGGTCTTTTCTTGTTAGTTTGTCTAGGATTTTTTGAATTGAATCATCCTAGCGGATCCATCGATCTCGTCTCCCGTCCCTAGTGACCAAGGGTCTCCTTCTTCTGCGGCTCCTGAGACACCGGTTTGTGGTGACACTTTTCCTGTTACTCCAAGTGTCCAACCGTTGAACTCTCATGCTCCAGAAGACGATCTTCATGATCTCTTTTGGAACCGTGTTTGGGAGCCTTACGAAGAGGACTTTCCTGTTACTCCTACTAGTGTTTCGGTCCCAATGTCTTCCTCCGACATGGATGACACATATCCTATAGCAAGTGAGACACCTGCTTTGTCAAGTATCGAAACTCCTATCCCGGCCACATCCCCGGTCATAACCCCGCCCTTCACTGTCACCCCTCTCGGTGTCACAGTACCCTTACGCTATAAGGCTTTGAGGGATGTTATGGGTTCTAGGAACTCCTCTTCAGGTACCATGTGGGATCACAACATCACTCCCACTACGGGATCTTTTGTTTCACAAGTTCACAATACAGTTGTCACTTCAGTCCCGACTATTCCGACTGTTTGTGTAGCGTCTTCAACACCGGTTGTTAGTGTCGTTACGGCGTCTTCGATTGTAACTACTGTTGCTAGTCCGTCCCACGGTTCAGTACATAGTGGCTAATCGGCACATACACCCAAAGTTGTCCATACTGAACTTAGTGTCCCACCTTCTTTTGGTTCCATTCCAGCAAGGGAGACATATAATCAGTATTTACATGCCATCCAGAATCCGGGCGTGCAAGGTCCAAATCATTATTATGACCCCATAGGGCATCATTTGTATATTTCCTTGCCATCTCAACCTGCGGTTGAGATCTCAGTCCCATTAAGCGTCGCTTGGGGTACCATTGGTTATGGTGGCGGCCAAGCGCCCTGTCCGGATCAAGGGCAACCTTACCAAGGACCATCGTATCAAGATCAGCCGTCTTACACGCAGCCTCTTTATGGGCAGCAGTATTATGGGCAATCCTATCCAGGGCAGCCTAGAGGCCCACAAGGAAAACCCTTCCAGGGACAACCTTCGACCTATGGTGGTCCGTCTTTCACCTATCTTGGGCAACCCTCTGGAGATCAAGACAACCTTATATCCAACAAGGACAACCTGGAGTCCAGCAGGGATACCCTTCCGTCAACCCTATGGGAATCCAGGACAACCTTATGTGCAACAAGGACAACCTGGAATCCAGTAAGGGTACCCTTCTGGGCAGTGTGGTCAGCCTTACGTGCAGCAAGGTCAACCCACTACTCAGCCTGGTCAACCATCCGGACAGGTTGGTCGACCTCAGGGTCAACCAATCGTCCAGTCCGCTCAGCCATCTGTTCCACAAGGACAAGCCTCAGTTGTCCAAGGACAACCTAACACCCAGCAAACGCAACCTTCTGGGTAAGTAGGTCCATCCCAAACTCAACCAGGACAACCTTCCGGCCAGGTGGCCCAATCTCCATCCTCTCAAGGACATCGTTCTGGGCCTGCTCAACCGGGCATGCAAATGGTGATTTCTTCTCAAGTTCAACCAAGTTTTCAGCCCCAGACAGGGCCCCAGACTCAAACTGGTCTTCAGATGCAATGTGGGTTTCAATCCCAACCTTCTTACCAAGCGTAGCCTGGTCCCCAGGCTCAGTATGGATCCCAACAACCGTATGGTTACTAGCAGCCCTAGGGGCAAGCTCAGTTTTCCCCGTACCAAAATTATCAACAAATGCAGGTCGCTCCTTATCAAAATTACGAGCAACAGTATGTTGCTCCTGCAGGTTAGGTTGGTAATCAATGGGGTGCTGGGGGGAAAAGCCAGGGTCAACCGTCCAGTTATGGCTATAACCCCTATGGACAGAATCCCTATGGATAGAACCCTTATGGGCCTGGTCCGTCCGGACAAAATCAATGGGGGAAACCAGCAACTGGTTGGAACTCTGGTGCTACCTCGTATCCACAGCGACAGATGTCCTTCAATCCTCAGTTACCCTTCTTAGCAACATTGGAACTACCGGATGTATCCAAATTGACTAATGATCCTATCCTTCATAATCTATTCTAGCCACCAGTTCCAACCAAGATACCCGGCGATTGTCCCAAATTCGATGGCAAAGATGGAGAAGATCCTCAAGCCCATGTTATGACTTACCACCTTTTGTGTTCATCAAATTCATGGCTTGATGATTCAATCCGGCTCCGCCTATTCCAAAGGACTCTCACTGGCTCCGCTGCTAAGTGGTACATTGAGTTGACTCACGGATCATTTCAAGATTTCAACTCGTTGGCAATGGCATTTTTAACGCATTTTCAGTTGCCCATTTGGTATGAGACGGGAACACATCTCCTCGCGTCTCTCAAACAGGACACGGCCACCACATATCCGATCATATACATGAATGGAGACGGCGTTGTCGATTGATCAAGTTCTGGATTCCTGATCAGCTCCTAACCGATTGGTTTACGACCTCCTTTGTCCCTAAAATCGCGCGAGACATTGTTATGGGAGCTTGTGTAACTGAAGAGTAGGCTATTGCGCATGCTCAGTACCTCGACTTAGTTTATTCTCAGTCAGGTACCTTATATGAGTATTTTCCTGATGCCCTGAGACCCAGAACATCCAAAGCTCCACTAAAGCCATCTGTTGATGGTCTTATTGGCTCTGTAAATCCATCCTCGAAGAAATCATCCGCGAACCCTGGGAAGAAAAAATCGAATGCTTCAAAGAAAACACTTCTCAGGGTGTATCTAATTCCAGAAATACTTCCGAGTTCAACGGAATCTAGTCCACCACGGTGGATAAAGCCTCAAAAGGAAAGAAGAAGGGGAAAGTGAAGAATAAATCTGAGCAACCCAGACAGGACTCCCCTAAACCTCCACCCAAGGAAGGAGCCAAACGTAAACCGAAGTATCCTTGTCTTATCTGTGACGAGGATCACTATACCAAAGACTGCCCAAGGCGGTCCGAAGTTAGTCGTTTATTGAAAGGTGCTCCTGGGATTCCTACGGTTCTGAAAGAACCTTTCCCCTCACAGCAAACGCAAATGGTGGCTGGACCATCCTTGTCTTCTTCTCCCTTTGGTTCCCAAGTGTTCATGGCTGGAACAATTCCTGTTCATATTACGACTTGACCAAAGGAATATCCGTCATCTGCTGGGAAGGAGCCTGAGGTCCCCTCAAGCGCTCCTCCGTCCAGTTTTGGTCCACTCCATATCGAGAGACCTAGCACTGAGATGCCTCTTCGACCCCCTCCTAAAGGTGTACTCCGAAGATTGTCTTACAACCCTAATGCTCGTGCTGCCCAGCACTACAGCATCATTGAGGACTTAGCTCAGGCTCTGTCAGCTATGTCCACTTTAGAAGCTCTCCAGAGGTGCCCCCCCATAGGAAGTTCTTGCTATCGGCCATCGGTGGCATCGACCCAGCCGACTCGGATTTGATCACCTTTGATCTTGAGAGCCATGTACCAAGACTGCCTCACCAGATTGCCTTCCACATTCAGGTCATCATCAATTCGAAAACGATTCATCGTACAATTATTGATGAAGGCGCGTCAACTTGCATTATGTCTGTTGCTTGTTGGAAGGCTATTGGGTCTCCGACTTTGAGTCAGTCTCCAACGACACTGGAAGCCTTTGATGGGAGAGAATCTCGCCCTTACGGTATCCTCCAACGATTGCCGATTACTTTGGAAGGGAAGACAATTGAAGTGGAATTTGAAGTTGTCGATGCTAATCTTACTTACAACCTCCTTTTGGGCCGGAGCTGGACATATGCCATGCATGTCGTGGCTTCATCCCTCTTTCGTGTCATTCGTTTCCCTCATCAGTGGAAAATTGTCATGGTAGACCAGCTCTCCTTCTTCGCTTCTTCTTCCGAAGGCAATGTGCCTTTTGTGGAGCATACCTCCATTCCCTTAGAGAGTGTGGGAGCTGGGCTCTTTAAAGATCCCGCCCTCATGGGTGTCTTTTCACTCCCACCTCCAAACCTCGCCTCTATCAATATGATTTTGGTTCATTCTGACCCTTGGGTCCTTCCCCCCATTGACCAGATAGAATCGTGGGGTGATGAGATGCCATTGAGTCCTGTCGAGCTCAACTACGTCCAAATTGTCTCTGTATCGGCTCATCCTGCTGAATCTACTTCTTTAAGCGGAGCTCTTGACTCATACACTCATTCTAATTAGCTTGGAGATTGTGCTTCTTCGGATCCGTTAAAGGAAATATTTCCTTCCGACGAAGCCATTATAGAGACCATGTCTCTCGAGGAACCCCCTTGGTTCAATCTTCACCACTATTCCTCATTCCTCCCTACCCTTCGGGAAATGTTGGCTTGTCTCAAGCAGTTTGCTCCTTGTCTCCCTTCATAACCCCTTCAGACACCCATTCAAGTTTATCAAGTGTCCTCTGAAGGGAATCTGGGAACATTACGCAGACTCAACCTATCGACATCTCTGTCAAACCAGGGATTGCTGAGCATATCTACATCGGAGTCACTTGCACTCCTGAGGAAATTCAACTCTATATAGGTCTTTTTCGCGAGTTTCATGACGTTTTTGCTTGGTCTTACGAAGAAATGCCCGGCATTGATCCAAGCATCGTGGTGCATGGGATACCCATGTATCCAGGAGCTAAGCCTTTTTTTCAGCATTTACGCCCCGTGCACCCCCGAAAGGCTACAGCGATTAAAGCGGAAGTTGAAAAGCTTCTCACAGCTGGCTTCATCTACCCCATCCCACTCACAGATTGGGTCTCCAACATCGTCCCTCTGGATAAAAAGCAGGGTACAATTAGAGTCTGTGTTGATTACCGTGATATTAATCGAGCCTGTCCAAAAGATAACTACCCCACACCCTTCATTGACCAGCTCATTGATGAGTGTGCCAGAAGCGAGATATATTCGTTTATGGATGGTTTCTCTGGATCTAACCAGATTAATATCACGCCAGCTGATCAACACAAGACTGCCTTTATCTATCTGTGGGGCACTTTCACTTATAAAAATCTCCCTTTCGGTCTCAAGAATGCCGGTGCCACCTTCCAACGCGCGATGTCTTATGCCTTTCATGATATTCTACACATCGTGCAGCCTTACCGGGATGATCTCCCAGCTCATTTAGCTAAGCGTCAAGACCATCCCGCACATCTCCACGAAATCTTTCTCCGCTGTCGACACTATCGTATTCGGCTCAACCCGCATAAGTGTGTCTTGTTAGGATATTCCAACATGTAGGAATAGTTAAGTATAACTTGGTCTAGTATAGAGTTAGGTAAAGTGTGCTTCTTTAACATGTACATTTGTAACTTACAATCCGACGGTCACGATATGTAGTGATTCGATAGTTCATTCTCTCCTCGATATTACCGACACTTGATCCGTGGCTTGACACCCGATTGGTCCATGAATTCTATTTAAAGCGCATGGAGGGTCATTTGTAGGTTCACCGTGCATGAGAGAAGCTTATGTAAATTTTCATTCTTTTATTAATAAATTGCCTGTTAGTAGCCACCATTGCATA
>APFE030062738.1:197439-214874 GCA_000404065.3 Pinus taeda
ATGTTTGTCTTAGTACATCCAGAGACAACATGTCTCTCAAAAAATATGCATAGAAAAGAAAGCCTAGATATCTAGTCCTGGTGGTGCTCATGGTAGCACGTTACTGCTCGCACTAAACGTCTCAGGAGTCGGTGGATGCGAGTCGGCACCCCCACCGTGTGCCTCTGGTACGCTAGCGGGACATCCACTAGCCGAGCATAATCTGGGATCCCTCGAGTGATAGCCTCGAGGTTCTGAATGAGCTCTCCTCTATAACCACCCTCCTCCTGAGGATCCACTATTGCAGCTTGGTGTCTCCTCACAATGGGAGACATGCCGCTAGACGCTCTGGGCCAACATCTGCATATGCATATCAATGTTATTAGAACAAGCATGTATTAACACAAAAAAAAAAAAAAATCATAAAACACAAAACCAAAATGAGGTCATACCTATCTCCTCATCCCAGTCCTCTCCCTCTGGAAGTGGGAGGTCAGGGTCACCGGTGAAGTTTGTCCCCGCATACGGCCAGTCCTCCACCATGATCAATTGGCAGTGAAGCCACCCAAAAAACTCAAGTCTGAATGACATCTACTGACCGCCACCCCCTCTCGGCATCAGTGCTGACCAATGAGCCATCCTCGGCTCTCGAGGTGCTGGGTCAGGAACAAAGGCCCCTTGGCCTTGGAAGATTGGCACACATTCCAAGAAAAACATCACCAAGATGGAGTCGTACCCGAATTGTTGCAGCTTGCCGCGCTTGGCCTTTGTTAGTTGCCTCTTCATATTGGTCGTCACTATTGATGCCCAATTGAAGACCGTCGGGTTCAGACACTCTGTCATCAGTATCATGTGATTCTTCATGGCTTCATGGGGCGCCTATGCCACGGCAACTCGTGTGATGGTGAATAATAGAGCTCTGAGTGTTAGGTCCTGAACAGTGGGGATATCCACTTTTGAGCTGTCGGACCCATATCTTGCCCCTGGGAAAACTCGAGTCTTCACCTCCTCCATCTTCTCCCCGGATGGCCTGCTATGAGTCAATCGAGGCACCGGCCCTCTACGCGATAGTTCAGTGAGGAAATAGACGTCAGATACGTCTAATTCCAGTACTTGGTCCCGTATGCAAAACACTTGATCCTGTTCATCCCATAAGTTGATCAAATATTGCAAGAGCTCTGTCTGAGCTTATAGATAAGACAGGAGGAAGTATTTCTTGAGCCCGCAATCTCTAAGAGCTTCCATGCAGTCCTCATCTGCTAGGGCCAATGTGTCTACTTGGTCATGTTCTCTTTCTTTCCAATGGAGTACCATTTTGTGTATTTTCCTGCAATCACAAGGTCAAAACAATGAATTAGACCCTTGGGAAACTTTAAAATGCAGTGAAATAGCTTTGGAATTATTAAATTTTGAGGAAAAAGTCCACGCAGCCGTTGGCACGAGCCTTTGTGGAAAATTGCCCCATTGGCGCGGGTCTGTGCCCGAAACCCGCGCAAATGGGCACAACCCTTATTTTTACAACCCCCTCCATAGAGGATGATAAAATAATCTAAAACAAATTTAAAATAGACAAAAATGGAGTGGGGGAAGAGGCCTCTTACCTGGCACTGACGACACTCTGAATGGTCACCTGGATTTGTGGCAATCGTCGCCTGAAGATCGCACACCAAAAGCACTATTGTCACTCCAAAGAGGTAAAAGTGAAAAGTAATTTCTTGTTTTTACCATTTTCACCTATTTTATAGCTTTTTTGACCCTCAATAGGTTTTAAAAAGTATTTTTATGAATATTTTAATGTATATTTGTGTCGAAAATGGATTTTACACTGGTTTTTGTGCAGTGACAGGTGTTTGTGCGGCTTAGGCGACGAAACGAGTTGTATTTAATACTTTTTCAAACTCGGTAAACACACAAAAAGGTCACTCTGGAGTCATCTTTTTGCTCTTTTCTAACTCTCTAAACGTGAAAAGAATGCCAAGTTGTTCCTCTCGACTCGTTAAATGCAAATGAGAGGCGGTCGTCTTTAAACCCTTTTCCGACCATGTAAAAAACAAAAATATTGTCGGACCCTTGTCGTTTCAGGTTCATTAATGGTTACGAAGCGACATGGTTTTGATCACTTTTTTAATTTTTCAGATCGAAATCACTACTTATGAAAAGTACTCCTCGATCGCAATGATCGGGCGGTTCTTTCGAGCATTGTTTTATACTTTTTCGAGCTCGAGAGAATCAAATTTATGAAAAAGGACACCCTTGGAGTTTCCTTTTCCGCTGTCTTTTCAAACTCTCTAAACATGAAAAGTCGTCGAGTTCTTCCTTTGTCAAACTTGTTAAAACTTGATGACATTGGATTCCGTCGAAATGACGCCCTTCAAGCATATGTTATCCCCGTCAAGCTTGTCATCAAAAAATAACTGGGGTACTCGCCAGAAATGGTGGGGAAAATGGAACCACAATTGTTGTCGTGTCGGCAGTATGTCGCTCTTGAACATGGCACTTGTCTGCATTCGTGTCTGGGTGGGGACATCTCATCTTGTTTTTACACTTGCCTCCATGGGTTTGGGTTATCCTATTTGACCTCTCATCTGCTCATTGCCTTATCACCATGACCCCTGACCATTTGATGTCAAATACTGCCAAATCCACTGTCGTGTGACCCATATGTTCAAGAGAAGTTGACCTCTATAGAATACTCAACCTCCCTCTGATACCTCACACAAAACATCTTATCCTTCTTTGTCTCGTGTCGATGACGTGGGAAACGTTATGGCCCACCTTCGATCAAGGTCACTTCCTGTCGACTTCAGCTCATTATCCAGGAAGTTGACTTAGAGACTCCCTTCAGGTGCCTTGGAGCCTGCATGCCTCAATGGCAGGTTCTTCGTGTTCGACGTGACGTTTTCATTATTGTCCTCTGATCGAATGATTCTATGGGTGTTTGACGTTGTCTCACTGATTCGCACGCCGTAGATTGTACCTATAGTACCTTGATGACCATTGTCATTATTGGTGGTACCTCTCGCGTCTGTTAATAGTTTTCATCATTGACTGGTAATCAGACGATGTTCTTGCATGTTCGACTTCGACTCCCATATTCGCATGCTTTAACTTGTACTTTACTCAGGTCGAGATGGGGCGCAAGAACTTGGATTTTGTCTGTAGATATCCAGGTTGCGATTTTGTGGATTATTATGCTCATTACATGACTCATTCACTGGATGGCTACGACCATGCCTAAGTCTACTTATCGATCCTTACTGGATGGCTGCACCCATACCTTGGATCTAGTTATTATGTACTTTGTTATGGATGGCTACGCCCATACCACATACCTCATGTACTTGAGATATCAGTTGTACTTCTCCACGCATGTTTTTCGGCGGCAGTGTTTTCGGTTGGACATGTTCTTGTAAAGCATTTCACCTGTCTCTCTCTCTCAGGCCTCATGCTTTAGGGGGCATCTGTTACATAGTAATTTGTCACTGTCCCTGCTACCCCTTCTCCCACATCTTGGAGGACTTATTTCAGGACCTGTGAGAAGTGACATAACCTAGAAACACTTGCAGTGCATTCCCCTAAGTATGAACTTCATATGCCCTGAAGACACCTTCTGCAAAATACCCATAAAAATAGCCCTTTTTCCATTGGCGTGGTTCCACTATGTCTCACTCGTGCCAATGGGGGAAATCCTCCAAAGAGGGTGCGCCAGCTGGCGCTCTGTCTCAGAGTCGCACTCGCACCAGCCCAGTTGGGTAAAGTTTTTAACAAACAAACTTACGAAGGTTCTTCCTAACCTATTCATGAACTGATTCCATCTTGAGTTATTTCAGTTTGGCTTCGAATATCCATAGAAGGGAAGTTGTTTGCCACCTTCTCATGGAAGCTTCTTAGTGATAAAGCCAACCCCATGAATATTGTGGAAATCCTAACTCCTTCTCCTCTATCTATAAAATCTTTTCCTTTTGCCTTTGACAAGATAGTTAGTAGTTCTAGTCTCCAAGTTCGAAATTATAAGTCCCAAAGTCTGAGAATTGCTAAGCTCATGCTACAAGAAGCCTTCTTCATTCCCATAAGGCTTAATCTAAAGTGAGGAGATTCTTGTCCAAGTAACCAAGGAGAGAGAGGCTTGTTCCCATTCCAACAAGCTTGCAAGGCATGTGTTTTGATCACCCAGCCAAAGAGATTTGATGTCAGAACTATGGTTTATCCTTCTTGTATCAATAAAATAGATGACTATCATTATGGTTCCACTCTTATTGTCTTTGTAATGATGATTGAGTTATATCCTTTCTGACTGATATATAGTTGCATTTATTGGATTTTATGCTTGTATTTGTGTCGTTCTTTGCATGTGCAGGTGTCCATTCACGTTGATCGTGGGGATTGTGACCGGCCGGAGTGAAGGAATGGGAACGTCGACTCTTCTACAAGTACTAGCGTTGGATTCTAGGTAGGCCCTCATCATTGGTCTTTAATTTGCAATTAGGAACCTGCGTGTTAGCGTTATTTGACTGTTGCTAGACCCCATTTGGGCTAGTAGGGATCGCCTCTGTCAGCAGAGAGGATTTACCTCCACAACAATATTCATAGTAATTAGCTCAATGACATGAATGGCAAGAACATGCTTGGTAAATTTATGGGATGGTGTGTCAATGTGGCTCACGTAGCCAATGGATGTAGGAGTTTGGTTTCTTGTGTTTGGTTATGTTCCTATATTTCATAGTATTTTGAGGGGGTGTATTGGTTTTATCTTCTATTGTGAAGATGACATGAAGAGGTTTCTAGCACATTATTGGTTTTTGGAGCGCAATTTACTTATGTTAAAACCTTAGCCTTCGGATTTTCATTCCAAGATTGAAGTGGATTCTAGAATTTAGATTTGGGTAAGTATACCTAACCTCCCACTTGAATTCTAGAATGAAATAAGCGTTAATGCCATTGGGAATTTTCTTGTCACATTCATTGTGGTAGACAAAGAATACACTCAATGGCTCTCATTCTCATGGATATTGATGTGAGGCAAGGATTGTTTGAGTCTATCACCATCATTTGTAGCAAGAAATTCTTTGTTTAGATTTTGGATTATGTTAATGTGTCATTTTCATGCATTTGATGCCATTATGTGGGCCATCTTCTAAAGGAATGTGACAAGCCAACTTACAAAAGAGTCTATGGGGATTGCATGAAGGTTTTTACAGCCCCTTGGAGGATCCTAAAGCAATTGAGAAAAAACGGATTCTTAGATATGGGAGGATCAACATTCTAATACAAATCCTAGGCTTGGAGTTGTCTTGTCGAGACAAGCCATGTACCTAAACTCCTTGTCATCATTTAGGGAGATGTGTTGGGAAATGCTTGGTATGATAGCCCCCGTGGATCAAGAAATTAAGATCAGAGATATCTCTTGATCACTTTATGTCGAAATTTCGATGGATATACACATGGGCCTTCATTAGGACTTGCTCAAGAATTTAGAGCTTTTGACATCATAGTGGGCATGTCTATAATCCATATGGAGTAATAGTACTCATAATTACACTACATTGGGTAAGGAATAATCTTCTCTTTCCTCCTCCTTAAATGAGAGGCTTGCTTTAAGTCAAAACTATTATCTTATTTCTATTTTTGTTGTTTCTTACTATTTAAAGGATCATTTAGGAGACTCAATAGGCCTTATGGTTTTTCCCAAAATTCTTGATCCTCCATAGTATTTTGCAACTTTTTTACCCATCCCCTACCCTCTTTGCTTCTCCCACATCCTCTAATGGGTGATATCCATAATTATTATGCCACTTCTTGCATCCTTAGGTGTTGGGTGGTTTTGGGTATGATCTTTCTAAGTATTTGGGGCCACCAAAGGCTAGTCAAAATTATTTTACTAAGTTTTCCAAGGAAAAGGCCTTTTGGGAAATAAATTAGGGTCATCCATTAGAAATTAAATAACAAAGCAATGTAACACAAAAAAACATCAAACAAAAGAGACACAAATATACTTAATTCACCCAAAACACAGTAGGGTGTGCTTCATGATTGAAGCAAGATATTGTAATTGATCCATATTCTCATCTGAATTAATACAAAGCAGTGGATGGTTTTTTCCCAGTTGGCTTCCCTTGTAAAATAATTATGTTCCTTGTATTTTAATGCCTGCATCTTACTGCATTTGCTTCTATCATGTGTTTTCTTTTACATAGAATAGTAAAATAATTTTTTGTCTCTTCATTTCAATTCGATTTCATTAGCAATAGAAAATTTCTTACAATTTCTACAGGAAATTCTAATTTAATTTTAAGGTTGAGTTGGAGGGATCTTGGAGGAAATGAGGGCTTCCTAACAAGACCTAAGGATGAATATAAATATAGTATCTAGTGGAGAGGCTAATGGATAGAAGGTGAAGAAAAATTTCTTCTTGTGTGAGGAGCTAAAAAGACCTAGTCACAACCCTAGGGAAGAAAGAAGGATAGCTTAAGGAAGATAATTTTTTCTGAGGGCTAGAGTAAGGCACAGCTAAAGAAGGTGAAGAAAAATTTCTTCTTGTGTGAGGAGCTAAAAAGACCTAGTCACAACCCTAGGGAAGAAAGAAGGATAGCTTAAGGAAGATAATTTTTTCTGAGGGCTAGAGTAAGGCACAGCTAAAGAATGACATCTAAGGCCTAAAACAAGGAGTTAAGGGGCATGTTTTGTGATTTGGAGAAGCTTGTAGGGCTACAGAATGGGGGCGTATACCCAAGAAGATAGATCGCAGGCCTGATAGGGAAAAGGGAGGCCAAATTAGGTAGGTTGAGGCCTATTGTGGAGGATGCCATAGTAAGAAAATATGTTGAATGTGCTAAAGAACTGGTTGAAGGCTACAACAAAGTGATATCAACGTGCCATGTAATTTTATTAGCATTTTAGTGAATTTAATGAGGGTTGGTTATTCCCTGGTTGTTACAATTGTGTGATTTAGATGTCGTAGGTGTATTTATTTAGGTAGTGAGGGATTGGAGGACAAAGCCTCAACCCTACGGTTTTGGTCAAAGGATAGACTTTGTATTTGACATTTGTATAGGGATATAAAGGGTCATTATCCTTGGTACAAGAGCCATGTGAGTTTTCTTATTAATGGACTGATAAGAAACAAGTTTTGGAATAAAATATTGTGTAATATCATTGACCTAATTTCTAGTATATTTCATTGTGCCAAATTGTTTAAATTTAGTCATTTCCAATTGGTTTTAAGTTTCCTAGCTAAGACATAAACCATATATGGGATGCATGGATTTCTAACCTGGTTTTAGAGCTACTTTCAAGAGCATTTGGGTCAGAAGCGTGCACAAGGATCAACTCTAAGAGTGAATTGAGTTGTCTTGTTGTTGAAGGAAGGGCAACTAGTTAAGATGGTTTCTAACTTGATATTTGAGGACTAATTAAAAGGGATTTCTAACTATAGTTCATGGAAGGAAAAAATCAGGATATTACTTTTGGTGAATGGTCTATGGAATTATGCTAACAAAGAGATCATGAAACCAATTGATGCAATATATGTGGCTTTATATAACCTAGTAGAGGCAAAGGCCAAGTTGATCATTCTTGATGGAGTCAAGGATGATTTGATACTCTATCTAACCGGAAATAATATTGCATGGAACATGTGGGAAGCTCATAAAATGTTGTTTAAGAACAAGAAAAAGATCTGGAAGATGGTATTGAAGAAGAAGCTTAGGGATGTCAAGATGCGAATTTCAAATTAAGTGACTTGGTATCTCACAAGGATTGTGCAAGTTATCGATCAGATTGTAGCTATAGGGGACAATGTGGAAGAATCATAATTGGTGAGGACTGCGATAAAGGGCTTCTCAAAGTAGTGGATGGAATTCATCAAAGGAGGAATATCAAGGGAGAAACTTCCAAATTGGAACCAATTGTGCAATGATTTCATCCAGCAAGAACTTTAGATAAGGAAGTTCAAAAAAATATTGATACAGAGAATTTCCCTTGCTAGTAAGTTGAAGAAGGGCAAGGATAAGTTCATCGTCAAGAAGAAGGACCTAAGAAAAGTCAAATGATTTGCATGTGAAGAGTATGGTCATTATGTGAGCAAGTGTCTACACAACAAGAAGAAAGGAGTGAAAGATACTAAGACTGAGATGGTGATGGATGCTCTAGCTACAATCGACAAGGATGAGCTTGCTAAGAGATTTGACGAGGATTTTCTTCGATCTTTCATTTATATGGGAGGGATCCCATTCATGAGGGTGCTTGTTTCTTAGATAGTGGAGCATTGAAGCATATGATAGGTTCACGAGAAGTATTTGAAATCCTAACCGAGTGAGACTCTAAGTTACACATGAATATTGGTGATAATATTAAACATTCATTTAGAGGAATTGGGACTAGACCATTCATGATGGAGTTAGATGGATTGTTACAAGTCCAAGATGTACTTTGGGTACTAGGGATAAAATACAATATGCTTTCAGTCTAAACGATTGAAGCAAAGGGGTTTGAAGTTATATCTCAGAATGGAAATGTGATGCTTAAGCACAATGGATCTAAGTCTATCCCATGAGTGGTTCGTGGAGACAAAGAGAATGATTTGTTTAGGCTAAAGGTCAATCCTCTAGAAGAAGGAAAGAAGAAGGGTGTTTTAGACTCATAGGGAGTCTAGTTCCAAAGGGAGTATGCAGATTCAAAGGCAAAGTTAGAAACCCTAGAAGAGTGTATCATCAAAGGGAAGAAAGGAGACTTCAAAATATGATAAGAAGGATATATGGAATGCCTTAAAGGCCTATTAGGAAAAGAGGAGGTAAGAGGATTCTTGTAGCATGGACACTTCCAAGAAGGGTTTTGTTATTACAATATGTTATGCTTATGTGATGAGAGATGAAGTGTGTGATGAATTTTGGAGAGCACCCATGGAGGATTATTGTGTTTCAATGTGGGAAACTATTGTATCGGCTACAACCACCCTCCAAAATTTTTCCTTAGCTTCATTTTGGAGCCTCCCTACCAACCTTTCGCTGCAACATGTCTTGCTTCGTCATGTACACAAGCTGCAGTGATTTTCTTGCAAAATGATAGCCTGTCCATCAGATCTTGTTCCATTCCCCTCACAGGGTGTTCTTCCTGACTTGGTCCAGCTATAGGCTGAGTAGATCCCTCAAGAAATTGCGCAATTCTAGAGGGAAACTAGCCTTCCCTCCAGAAATTGTGTAATTCTTTCTGGCAACCTGTTGAGATCCAGAATTGTGCAAATCTTCCAGTCAAGCTTCACTGAGAAAATTGCGTAATTCATCCCAGTAGGGCTGCTCAACTGAGGAATTGTGCAATCATGGGCAGCATTTAGTTGTTCTGCCTAGAAATTGTGCAAATCTCTTGGGCAGCTAACCTAGCTCCCTCCTAGAAATGCACATTTGTTCATGACTTGCGTTGTGTTTCTGTCGCCTTTTTTGTTTCTCTTTATGTGAGTGATGTCTGCTCGATTTTAGTGAGAACTTGTTGTTGTTTATATGCATACTAACTTGTACTAGCACCATTTCAGTTGTCATTCGCATCTCATTGTTGTCGCATGCATGGAACTATTTTTGCACGGACGGTCATCGTTGCGGCAACTCGCTTCACACACTTTCATGCTTTCCCATTTCCTGAATCCTTCACTTGTTTCTTGCAGGAATGATCATTCACTCTTGTTTTCACTCATCTCCTCATGCATTCACACTTGTCATTTATTTAGTCACCTTTCAGATAGACTGGGTTGCCTTGGCCCAGACCATGCCTTGCCCAGCTACCACTGCACATTTCCGGGACTGAAGGCTATGCCTTCCCTCTAGGAATTGTGAAAATATAGCCAAGAACTGACCTCCAGGCTTGCATTACACAATTCTTGGAGGTAGTGTCTTGCTGGCCCCAGAAACTGTGCAATGCAGTTTGCTAGTTGCATGTCACTGTTGACTGAAATTGCACATTGCGTAGTTTTAGTCCTCAGCAAGCCAGGCTGGATTATACATTGTGCAATTCCAACAGTCAGTTAGCCTCCTAACAACTGATCTGAAATGGGGCCTAAATGCTTCTTATCAGCTTACAAGAACCTTTCCCACTCGAAAGCTTAAAAAATTTCCAAGATCTATGCTTATGAATTGATAATTTGTGGGAATAAGCACTTGAAATAGGTGTATGCTTTTAGTTTTCCTTTCACTGCTTAATTGCCTTAAGTTTATTTGCTTAGACTGATATATAAACACACATAATAGTAAATGCAACAAATAAACAAACACATAAGGACAACAAGTTTAATTAGGAGTTCACCCTGATATCTTGGGCTACGTCTCCATGAGCTCTAGTCAACTCAACTAGGCTCTTTGGGATTATGGCTTAAATGCTTTTACAAGTTCCACACTCAAATCCATAGGTTTACAATTGAACCCATGGGCTTAGAATTCCATCTTATCCCACTGGTTGTCCATGCTCTGCAGACAGATCTAGGCTTCTCTGGACTAGATTCCTTCAATCAGCGCTCCGGGCTATCTTGAGCTCCTAGCGTGCACCAACTCCCTCAGAATTCTTTTACTGTCTCTGGAATTCCTTCTTCTATCTTCGGCACACATCAGACACCAGCAATAGCTTGATCATTTGATCTATTTGTTGTTGTGAACTTCATTGCAACTTCATGGCTCTTTAGAAGTGCATTTGAGCTCTCTGGCTCTGCAGATTTGCCTCCAATCTCTGGTGGCTATGCCTCTGTCAGTGCTCTGGCTTTGCCTTCCAATCTCTGGTGGCTATGCCTCTGTCAGTGCTCTGGCTTTGCCTTCCAATCTCTGGTGGCTATGCCTCTGTCAGTGCTCTAGATTTGCCTTCCAAACTTTGGTGGCTATGTTGAGCTTCTCTGAACCTCTTCTTCACATGGTAGTCTGACCCCTCTGGCATACACTGAGCTTTCCCTTTAGATTCCTCAGCATTCCAATAGCTCTGGGTTTCTCCGAGCTATCTTTGTGCACACACTCAGCAACCGAGCCTTCTATATGCTCTATGAGCTCTCTCCCTCTCAACACCTGCACATTCACTGTGCCCTGGCAATGGATTCCCAAGCATCACATGAGTGTCCTCTACACATTACTTTACCTGGGCTTTCTCGTGGCCTCCCAAGTGAAACCTTGTCAACTGCCTTCTCTGTGTATTTGTAACACTTCAGTTACAGTTGCCTAACGCATAGAAGCCTGACTGTTTTCTTACAAGAAGCGGTTTATAATTGAAAAGGAACCAGTGGGCACGGGAAACCCAACTGGTTGGCCTTCCTCTTGCATAAATCCCTCATTCAAATACGTAACGCAAAACACAAGAAAACTGATGAAAACCCATCATGAGTTGTTTAATCAAACTTCAAATAATATGTAATCGTGATTAAAAATCCTATCGGGTCTACCTTTCCATCGCATATTGAAATCGCATTATGTATGGCCAAAAAACCCAATTACACAAGAATACACAAAAATCCCATAAATCCGGATTTCAAAACTTATGAAATTGTGCTTATAAACTTATTGGGTCTATGCTCTTTATCGCATATCGCATTGGCATGGCGCATGTGCATTGTCCCTTTGTATCAGGGATTCGTCGAACTCCTGATCTATGATCACTTTGATCGGTGCCTCATTAGCTATCGGCACTTCGACTATCGGTAATTGGCACATCGGCCCATCGGCCCATCAGCACATCGGCTATCAGCGGTCAGCATATCGTTGGTCCCGTGGCCCATAGTCTTGCCTCTTTGATTTGCGATCACCGATCACATCTCGATCATTGATTCCTTTTAATCGACAGCTGACAATTCTCATCGCCATCGGCCCATCGACATTTCGGCTTATCGCTGGCTCCATGACCCATGGTCCTTATCCTTTCCCGATCAACGATCTTCGATCAGCGCTATCGCTTGATCAGCGCCATCGCATATCGACAAGTCTCAATGTCATAGGTCATGGTCCTTTTCCCATTGATTTGAGTAATGCAATAAAGCGCAATTTCTTTAAGGAACTTACGTTAAGGCATATTTTCCCTTAAAGACCAATTTAACAAGAAAATGCCTCCTTTTAAAGGGACATTGGGCAAATCTTCTTTTTACAATAACTCCTTCGTCTGGAGTCCATTTTGGCCCATTTAAATTACATTAGATTCAGAATAAAGAGATCTTTTCAATGAGACTATTTCCAAGAGCATCCTTTGACCTTCAGTTTCCTCTGTGAGGAATATTTTTAGACTAAGAATTCTATTACAAGATCCATTTTGGATCAACAACCCAGACTGTGCCTTGCGCATTTTTGGCAGTCAGTCTCCCAACCTCCCGATGGAAATTGTGCAACCTTCATCATCAATCACACATGTATGTTGCAAGTCAATTCTCAAGTTCATTTTGGTTTTCAACGAATAGATTACTTGCCATGAGTGTTTCCATGTCTCTAGGTATTGCAGGTGTTCATCTGTCTCTCAGCAGCATAGGTACAATGGTTTCCAAGAGAGAAAAGTAGAAGACATCCTTCAGAGCACACTTGGGGATGCAATCGATCAAGTGTTTATGAGTTTTCCTAACCACGAATACACCAAGTTGTTCATAGACAAGGACATCACGATATGATGGTAGCAACATCACAGCAAGCAGCACCATCAACAGTAGCTGAAGGTAGCATACCGGATGCAACGAACGCAAGAGGAAGGTTCTTGACAACATAGAGGCAGAACAAAGTTGCAAGCTCAAGCATATCCACTTGTTACAAAAGAAACTTTCGAGACTTAGGTTATGAGGTGATGACACGACATGAAGATCATGTGAAGGCAGAAAACAGAACAAAGAAGGAGTTTCATGTGTTGAAGAAGAAAATCAAGGAAAAACAAGAGCTTCATAGACGATAGAATGAGTTGCAGCACAAATAGGTACAACAGGGGGTACAACATGCACCCACGGATGAAACTGCACTTGTACAAGTTATAGATTCATCCCAGAAGATGGCACAAAGTAGACAAGGTGAGAAGTGTGGTTGATCACATGCAAGGGTATGCAGTAGCATGCATGTCATTGTGCACACTCATGCGATCCCACCCATTCGGCACACTCACCGAGGTGAAGACAAGAAGCAATTCTGACTGGAGCTAAACATGTACCTCGACAAGTTGATGCACATGACCACCAGCACATGCTTAGATAGAAGCATAGACACTATGCATTAACATGTTTCCAATCCAGTCACACCAGGACAACCATGTGCATGCTATCAGATGAGTTGGACAGAGGAGCCATATTAGTGCACCAGGATGCAACGAAGGCAAGGGTTCGCTTCAACAAGATGTCATCATTGACCTCATGGACACCATCACAGACAACCAAGCTTAGCATCAACTCATCACCTTCGACCATCACAAGCATGTCAAAGAGTTGGTCTCACCACAACGGTCTGAGTGTCAATGATGTCTTGCATGGCTTGTTCAAGCCATTTTGTCTCACATGGACACATGTGCATTGTAATGTAACGTCTTGTCAAGTGGAAGTTCAAGTGTCGATAGTTGAATGTAATAGTCATAGAGTAGTTGAACAGTCATGAGGGTAGATGGACAGTCTCAAAGGGGAATGTTAAGGGTCACCCCACCATTTTCTATAAATATCACCTCATAACTCATTGTATAGGCTTTTGGTCATCCAAGCTTCTGATAAGACTATCTTGGAGAGAGCTTGGACAATATTGTAACAAGCCTTGGTTTCTCCACTACGCAGAGCTAGTACATCTCATTGGAGGAGCAGACAGTTATGGTTGTAACATTTCATTGTTGGAACTAGTGGCTAGACATGGATGTATTGTATGACTAGAAATTACACTTCTTAATATAAAAAATCCAACACGTTTCATGCATATGTCATATTGTATTCCAGCTATCTTGTTTATCTAAATGGTACATGTATTTGTTTTCTTACGCATGTATGTATGGACTATTCTGTATAAGTATGTATGAATCTTACTGAAATGTGTTGGTTGCTTTAACCATCACTTTGGATTGTTAGCTAACTTGCTTTCAAGTTTGTGATGCATCTTCCCTCATGTGTTCCCTTCCAAGCCACGTGTTACCACAGGTTTCCAAGGGGCGCACTCACCCAACTCTCCGTGTGTTAGAACTGTTCATGCACCTTCCTTGTCTTATTGCACTTGTCACACCCTTGCTACCAATAGAGTTATCTTACTTGCCTTTGTGCAAAATCATGGTCAAGGCATTACCATACGACCCACTGTTGGGACTTCTACACCAAATGATCTGAGGTCTAATTGGGACTTCTTACTGGGGAGATCCACTAACATGTTGGTGGGTCTAGCACTATCAACATTTCTGTCGCTAGAAGGAGGGCCAGATGACAAGCTACACCCTCTCATCCTACCTTTAACCTTTTCATATCTGAGTCTTGCACTCTTCTCCCTCCACGATGATTTTCAAATCTCGAAGATGTCACCATCATGAGGGAGTTGTTTTATCACTTGTCCACTTCCACATATGATGGTGAAGGCAACGTGGCCTGGCCTGAGTTATTACATGACTTTCTTTCCATGCTTCATGAGGAAGATGGATTTTTTGATGAATAAGCCAATTTTTTTCTTGTATACACACTTCGCGAATCTCCACATCGGTGTCTATGCAGCCTACCAACTAACAGCGTGCACTCACTTGAGCACTTATGTGATCTCATTGAAGACACTTTCTATCATTTTGATCAAGAACATATTGACCAAAAATTCCTACAAAAACGGAAGGCTCCGCATGAATCACATATGGATTTTTGGCAGTGCTTCCGTGATTTGCAGTTTCAAGCTTCGAAGAGCCAGATGAAATTTTTCTATCTTTGGGACCGATTCGCATATTGCCTTAAGAAATTTTCTCGTCCCAAGGAGAAGTTTGAAATCAAGCCTCGCTAAGTATTCTTCAGTGATGGAGTTGTGAAATCACAAATAGATACGGTCACTGTCACAAGTGATTGTCCGTCGTGCCCTCATCAAACAGCTCCATCACTACATAGTGATGTGGGAGATCATGCTCACACATCAGTTCAGTTGTCACAACCTCTCAAAATCACTTCATTTAATTTTTGAGCAGAATTGGTTGTGAGTCTGTTAGTGTCAGTCTTTGCAGCCTTCCTCCAGTGATCAAACATGCTCTTACAAGTGATTTTAAGGTGTCAAAATCAAATTTTGTCATTTCAGTGAGTCTTTAAAGAAAAATTTGGTCACTAGGCATTAGGTCTAGGGTTTGCTTTTACTCCTTTCAAAGTTGCCCAAATGTCGGTCCATGTCACCATTCAGCTGAGTCTATCATCATTCAGAAGGTTTTTATCATCATGTCAGGTTCCACTGGGTCATTTTACACCTTGTTCATGCTTTAGTTGTGCCTAGCTAAGGTTCATTTCCCTCTCCTAGGGTTTTGAAGGAAATTTCTCTTGGATGGCCAAATCATCAGCAAAACTTGTATCCTGATGTTCATACACTTTCCCCTATCATTAATGTACCTTATTAAATGCTTCCCATCACTGAGATCCGTCAAATTCCTCATTTTTGCACAAACCCTAGTTTCTTGCCACAACTTGGCAATTTTCTAGGCTAGGCATGCGTTTTGCCCTTTTAGACCCCTTCCTCTCACTCGATCTCTGAGATTCCACTTTCCCCTACTTCCTAACATCCCTCCCTACTGCCAAAAATTTCCCCAAGAATTTAGAAGCCCCTTGTCCCCTTCATTTCGCTTCATTTCGACAAAATTCCTTGTTTCACACATCGGGACAAGTTTCACTCAAAAGATGTTCCAAAGCAATCAAAGATGAATATTGAAAAATGGAGAGATTTTTTTGTCCACAACATACCAAAGAATAAAAACCTCCTTCAAGTTTTACACAGGTGTCATGGCTTTAGAGAAATGTCAAAAATACAATCGCCTCGGGAGAATTGATGCACCTCTGAAGTGACCTTGGGAAAATCAAGTTTTCTCCTAGCTTGGTTGGCAAAATAACTTTCTTGATGAGTCAAAGGATAACTAGACAAAAATATATTTCCAATGAACTATCATGAGCTCAATTTGGAGATGAGGAAGGCATTCAAAAGTTGACTGCAACAGCACTCTGCCTTGAGGCAGCCTCATTTGGCACATTTTGACCAGTCTTGGGAGATTTGATTTTTGATAGGGCAAATGAACTCCAAAT
Organism: Pinus taeda; assembly: GCA_000404065.3. Classification (NCBI taxonomy): domain Eukaryota; kingdom Viridiplantae; phylum Streptophyta; class Pinopsida; order Pinales; family Pinaceae; genus Pinus; species Pinus taeda. The sequence continues at coordinate 213,614 of APFE030062738.1, forward strand.
TGAAAACTTCCGGTTGGGTTAGAAATTAGACTCAAATATATTTCCAACAAGCTATCCTGCGCCCGATTTTGACACTGGGAAGGCCTCCAAAAGCCTCCTTCAAGATGCACTATGTGGCACGCGGCGCATTGGGCAGGCGCACGACGCATTGAGTGCGCGCGGCGCATTGGGCAAGTTTTCACAGTGTAAAAATACACTGGCACGATGCATTGAGTGCAAACGGTGCGTTGGGCAGGTGCGTGGCGCATACAACCAACAAGTCCCAAAACTTCAAAATTTTGCTCCAAAATTGCCCAATATGCTTGGATCATCATTTGAGCTGCATGTTTGATCATCTTATAAGCTTTGCATGGATTGATTATGACAAGTTATTCCAAACCAAACATACACCTTGTTTCAAACACCATGGAGACGGACAGATTCATCATACGAACAAGACAGTGATTCCATCAATGAACTGCATGTACCAGGAAGACACTGACACAGAGTAAAAGGCAAGATCGGCTCTGAATCTTGGTCGAAGCTTCTTTGGCTGAGCATGGCACTTGATGAGGCACCTTCAGCCCAAATTTCAAGGAATTTGGAGAAAATTTTGTCATTTTGTCATTTTTGGCTTGCAAAACAGGTTTTTCAGCTCAACGCGTAGCGCGTCGACGCGCGCGCTTATGATTGGGACACTTGCTGGAGGAAAACTTTATATTTTTGGGTTTGTCATGGTAATTTATGCATGCTCAGCTATTTCCAAAGCATTTCATCAAGTTCTGGATGATCAAAAGGGCCAAAAACACCATGAAAATCACCTTTCTGCCACCTTTTGCACCAGCAGGAAGTACTTCTGGGACAATCACATTTTGAGGGGGCAAATGAGCTCGAAATTGAGAAATTCCACTTGGGATGGATAGCAGACATCCAGGGATTTCCAACCAGCTATTGTGAGCTTGATTTGGATGTCAGGAAGTGCCCAAAAAGTAGGCTGAAAGGCGCGCGGTGTATAGAGATTTTTGGCCAATTTTTCATCTTTCAGCTCAGAAATTCAGCCAGTTTGAATAGTTTGATTCATGATGTAATTTTTGACTTTTCTTGATGTAATTGACTGAATATGATGTAATTTTGGCACGTTTTTACTTTTTCTAGAGGATTCATTCACTAAAAGGTGAAAATTAAATGAATGAATCAATTTCCTAGCATATAGGGGTAAGTTGTTTGACTACCTAGATTTCAGTTCCTTGTTTAGAATTAGTTCAAATAGCTCCTAGAATGA
>APFE030062738.1:215149-229268 GCA_000404065.3 Pinus taeda
ATTTTATCTGCATTTTTGGCAAAAGGAAAGACAGGGTTTTTGCAGCACTATTTGGGATTCATGTGGCTTTTATGTGTTGATGGTGTGCTTCTTTCAGTAATTTGGTAAGTTGTTTATGTGTATCAATTTCCTTCTCTTATCTTCTGCAATTGAACAAATGAAGTGTTAAGGTAGAATCCATAATTTTCTATGCTATGCCTTTAAGTTTGTTTGATTTTCCATGTTTTCATCTATTTATGGAAAATCCTTGAAAGTTTCTTGCTCTCCTTAACTTCTCACCAGTCAGATCTAGCCATTCATTCTCTTTAAAGGCATCAAAACAATCATCTATCTTGCCCCAAGTAGACCTCTGCAAAAACTGTGCCTCATCCCCGCACCCAAAATTGCCTTTCCCTTGAATTCAACAAAACTTCAAAAAATCAATTTCAAACTCCTTGTCCTTCATACCTAGCCTAAAATTAGTTATCAATTCAGTCATCTCGACCTCATTGATTACCTTTTGCCAAGATTGACTCGGAGAGATCCCTCTCCTTTCCTCGTAGGGCTAGCTACGAGGCTGAGCGTGGTTTGATGTAGCCTTGAGTTTTACCTTATTTCAGCCTAAGGTAGATTTGAGCGCTAACAGAGTCCATCGAGTTGTCACATGCAGAGTGTTCTACAACCTCCGTCTTCATACTCGGCTAATCCTCCGGATGATAATTTCTTGTGTTTCTCCATTCTGGACTCTACACTTGTTTTGAACGAGGATCAAGCCATTGACGGGGTTGGTGTTGCACAACCAACATGCATTTTCATTCATGAAGAATATGACTAGGAGCTTGAGCATCAACACTCAGCAAAGCCTCCTCTGTTCTTCCCTGACATCTTTGGTGAACCTTCCATCCATGAATTCGCATGTGTATCTTCATCAATGGATACACCCATTGTTGATCACTCATAGGACAAATTGGATGTCAGTCCATCATCTGACAACATAGAGGATAAATTATTCATTGAAAATCCACTTGATCTTTCATCTACCTTTTCCGAAAACACATAGAATGAATTTGTTCACTTCTCATCTACCCCTCAGTTTGATTCATCAGATCATGAGGATGCTGATGAAAACACTAATTTTTTTTATTGTGGTTGTCTTGATCCATTTACTTCCATATTCAATCACGATCATGATTCTATCGTAGTAAATTTTTCGAATCCACCAGTTTATGATGATATATCCGATGATGAAGTCGAAGCACCCAAGATTATCGAGGCATTTTAGCCCAAGTTGATGGTTATGCCAGGCCCTTGCTCTCTTGGGGTTAGTTCACTTCCGATCAAGAAATCATTCAATCACCCAAGGCTCCTCCTCACTCATCTGTATGCATTGAAGATCAATCTCACATGTAGATCATGCTTCCTCCACTTGAACTGCATGATCCCATCGCTCATTCATTGGAGGAATCTTACATTGCAAGCACGCATGCATGACACAAGTTGTCTTTGTTTCTTTCGTTTGCTTGCATGTCACAGTCAAGAATGTGCGTATGCTTCACAGCTACATGCAGTGTCGCATAGCACCATGATAAGTCCATGGACTTCTTGTCATGTACTTACACTAACTTATGTCTAGTGGGCACTTTTAAACATGAGGTGTGTTTGTCTTCATTGTTATATCTGTTTTCCTTGCTAGTCCGCAAAATTGGGTTGCTCGTGGACCAAGCCTTCACCAACATGGGTCAAATAATGTGTCAGTGGCTGCATTGGAAATATCACTTCACGTGATTAGGCCCATGCACCATTAGCTTAGGAGTAGGAGTAGTGTTTGATTTCAATTGGTTTGCTTGCATGTTTATTTGCTTACTTGTTTTGTTTGTTTATTTGTCTACTTGTTTTCTTACTCACTTTGCTTCTGCTTTTGCTTTTTCTTCTACTTTTCTTTGTTGTTTGTTTGCTTGTTTTGTTCATAGGTTAGTTTCACATTAAACCATGTATGACTCTTGAAACAAGCTGGGTAAAGTACTAGAGGCCTTGTACAGTTATCACTACTTGGTTATCTATCATCCCGCCTTTGTATGAAGAACTTGTTACTTTTAGTCCATGATATGTCGATGGCAAATATGTATTGTTCAAAGTGAACCTTGGTGATCTGAAATTGATCTAAGACAAACAATTAAAGTATTGCAGACTCATGTGCATGGATGTGCCTATGTTATTTTATGCAATGGATCAATAAGATTGTGAAATACACAGACACTGAAGTACATAGTCTATGGAGTACACAGACTCTTCTTACTAAAACTCGACCTCTATTGGTCACAGTGGTATGAGCCCAATCTGAGACTCATACATGACAGGCATATACAAAAGAGCTCGCTTGAACCTCTCAAGCCTTCTCTTGAGTACACAGACTCTCTAACTCTCTCTGGCTCTGTCCAGCTCAATGCTGCCTTTACTTCTACAGGTCAGCTCGACTCCTTCTTTCTGCTCTTAGCTTTCTGCATCTAACTAACTCTCTTTACTGCTTTTCAGCTTGCTCTATCTTTGTCAGTTCGTGGCTTTAAAGCCATCAGCTTCCTGACTATTCATTTTCTGCTTCTGCGCTTTCTGGTTTTGCTGGCTTTGTCTGTCTAAATTCCTATATTTGGCATAATCATCAATGCATAATGCCTCACAGGGAGGTGGCCACCTATTTTGTAATAGATGAGTGTGTCAGGTTCACTGGAAATGTTTGAACGACCGTTATTTCCATTTGCTCCAAGATTGCCCGTGAAATATGAATCTCCACCAATGCATCGCCCATATCAGACTTCAAATCCTTTACAATTCTGCCTGTTGACCACGTCAAATCTGATCATCCATCGGAACACGTCTCCACCATTGATCTGGGGCCTCTAGATCCAACGATCATCGCTCATATCAGGCGGCTAAGTAGCATGATGGTTACCCGTCCGATGTGCGCGATTTTCTCTCTCTTCTACTAGACGTGTGGCAATTGATGTGTGGCATCGGGCAAGACTTGGTTGAAACCACTTACCACCTCAAGCCCTTCCAATATCCTACCAATTTTGTGGAATACCGCTTCGTCAGAACCAAATTAATTACTTTTCCGCATTTCATAATATTCTAGGTTCGGGCACTCGGGGCTTATCCTTCTTTGAGGGGTTTGCCCTGCGATATCCTTCTTTGAGGGGTTTTTCACTAATTGCATATCAGAAACTGTCCCCATTTCTCGAATTAACTTCTGGTTTTGCCAATTTGCGTCAACGCGCGTTACCATGGGCCAACGGTCTGCATGCTTGACCGAGGGTCCTTGTTGCTTCGCGCTGATCACAAATTGCCATTTTCACGACGATATCTCTGATAAGCTTGACCTTTATAAGACTTTGAAACTTTGGCATGATTTTTAAGAATTCATGAAAACTTAGAGAGTGTTCTAAGATCCAATTCAGATCATGGCCTTCCCACTTAAAAAGCTTTTGGACCACCAAAAGTTGGTTTTTAAGCATCAATCAAGTGAGGGTATAAATTCCTCGCTTGCCCAATTTCTATCCATCTTGCACTGCTTGGTTTTGAACCTTTGAGCCCAATCCTGAGGTACTCAACATCCCCTCTGCACATTGTCCTTACCTTCCTATCCAGAACTGTATCTTCCTACAATTAATTAATATATTCAAGCAATATATCATCAATAGAAGGCAACTGGCTCTCCTCTTCGGGATCTTCAATCAATGAAGGTTCAAACAGTCTCAAGCTTTCTACATTAACAACTGAATAGATGTGCATGTAAGCTAGTAAATCAAGGCAAAAAGCATTTTCACCAATTTTCTCAAGTATCTTGAAATGTTCATACCTTATTGGCTTCAGCTTCTTACCTTCACCTTGCATTCTGTTTATGCTAATATACATCCAGACTTGATCACCAACTTGGAAACTGTGCTCAATCCGATGCTTATCATGCGTTGCCTTGTACTTGGCTTAGCTCTTTTCTAGTTATTCCTGTACTTCCTGGTGAATCTCTTGGATTTGTTCAATCAACTTGGTTTCCTTGTCCACATCATTGTGTCCATCAAACGATATTTCTTTACCAAAGACAAAATCCAAGGGAGACCTTGGTGTGAAACCAAAACAGGTCTCAAAAGGAGATCTCTATGTAGAAGAATCTTTAGCTTGGTTGTAAGCATGTTGCACATAGCATAAGTGTTCATTCCAAAGTTTGGGATGCTTGATGCAATAGCCTCTAAGAAACTATATCACTATCCTGTTGACCACATCTGTTTGCCCATCTGTTTGTGGATGAAAGGTTGTACTCTTCTTTAGCCTGGTGTCCATCAATTCCCATAGACTCAACTAAAATTTCCCAACAAATCGAGAATCTTGATTCGATACAATGGAAGTAGGTAATCCAAAATGAACCCATACATGCTGAAAGAACAACTTTGTTGTTTGTTCAGTTGTAATCTGTTTGTTACAAGGTATTAAAATACACATTTGCTGGACCTATCCACAATAACATATAGATAGTCATGACCTTTTCTAGATTTAGGCAGTCCCCCAACAAATTCCATGGAAACACTTTCTCGAGGATGAGAAGGAACTGGTATTGGATTGTACAAGCCTAATTTTCTATTGTTGGGATTTCTTTTAGCACACATGGTACACACTCTTACATTTCTAGAAATTGTTTCATGCATTTTTGGCCAATAACAAAATCTTTGCAGCTGCGCAACTATTTTACTTACACCAAAGTGACCTGATATTAGAGAAGTGTGTGCTTCTTGAATTATCTTTACTCTTTTAGTTTGTGGAATGCATAACTTTCCAAAATGATACAAGATTTGGTCCTTAACATGATAATCCAATTCTTGTACTTGTTTGCCATGACTTAAAGTTGCATATACATCTTTAAAATCTATATCTTGAGCATACTGTTCAATGTAGTTTTCATGCAATACTGAATTATGCTTAAGTATAGTGGATGCATTTAGAATTGGTCTGGAAAACATATCTGCAAATTTATTGTGTATGCCCTTTTTATATCTGATGACAAGATGAAACTGTTTTAGAAAACCCATCCACCTATAGTGTCTCGATTGCTGCAACTTAGTTTGTGAGTGTAAATATTAAAGTGGCTGATGATCAGTATGTATAATTGTTTCTTTGCCCATTAGGTAATGTTTCCACTTTTTCACACTCTGCACTAATGCATACAATTCTTTATCATATGTGGGATAATTAACTACTGTAGAATTAAATGTCTCAAAATGATAACATATGGGTTTACCGTGCTACATCAACACTACTCCCATGGCATAGTCACTGGCATCGGTTTCAATCTCAAATGGTCTTTGAAGATCAGGTAATGCTAGTACTGGTGTTGTACTAATCTTTTCTTTTAAGGTGTCGAAGGCTTTCTGTTGTTTTCCTCCCCACTAAAAAACCTTGTTCAATCCTGTTAAAGCATGCAAGGGAGCTGCAATCAAGGAAAAATTAGAAATAAACTTTCTCCAATACTATGCTGCTCCTAGGAAGCTTCTAACTTCAGTAGCAGATTTGGGTTTAGGCCAGTTTACAATGACTGCAACCTTAGAGGGATCTATCTTCAATTCACCACCCCCAACAATGTGACCCAAATAATTCAAAGATGTTTTACCAAATTCACATTTTGAGAGCTTAACATAAATATTTTCTCTTTTCAAAACATCTGGAGTCTTCTTTACATGCTTCAAGTGTTCTTCCCATGTTTTACTAAATATAAGAATGTCATCTAAATATACAATGACAAAATCATCAATAAAAGGTCTGAGTACATCATTCATTACTCTCATGAAAGTAGCAGGAGCATTAGTTAAGCCAAAAGGCATAACTAACCACTCATACAATCCCTTCTTTGTTTCGAAAGTAGTCTTTCATGCATCTTTCTCTGCAACTCTGACCTGATGGTAGCCACTATGCAAGTCCAACTTGGAAAAATAAACAGCTTCTTTCAATTGATCTAGTAGATCATCTATGTGAGGAAGGGGATAACGATTTTTTATCGTTATCTTATTCAGTGCTCAGTAATCAATGCACATTCTCCATGAGCCATCTTTCTTTCTCACCAAGACAACTGGAGATCCACATGGCGATGTGGTAGGTCTTATGAACCCTTTCTCAAGCAGCTCCTATACTTTCTTCTTGATTTCTGCATTCTCTAAAGCGTAAAACTTGTACATTCTGATGTTAGGCAATGGAGCATCTTGATGCAAATTAATATCATGTACTATTTCCTTTTTGGCTGGTAGACCTTTAGGTTCTTGAAATAGTATATCATATTCTGAAACAACTTTTTCTAAATCGTCTTGTTGCTTAGCATTACAGTCCTCAAATACATTGGCTTTATCAGGTTTTTTTCCCTTTACAACCATCAGTAAAAATTGTTTGCATGAATTTACAATTATTTTCATCTGCCCTGAGTTTATGAGAGTATAATTATCCTTGAGTTTATGAGCTCTTACATTATATTCAATTCCATTTTTAACGAGCTGATACTTGTTTTCTTCCCTATAGAAAATAGATTTTCTATCATACAAGTAAGGACTTCCTAAAACAATTCCACATATATCCAAGGGAACAATATCTAACTCAACCTCATCTACAAATTTTGACCCAAAAGAAAACCTAAGTTTACATTGTCTAGTCACTTGTAGCTGTGCTTTATCACATAACCAACCTAATGGATATGGTTTCTTGTGAGGTGTGGTTAGTAATCCCAGCTTCTTTACAATTGGTTCAGAAATGAAATTTACTTGTGAGCCACTACCAAACAAAGTATCAATCGTTTGATGTTGGAAATAACTCTAATATGAAAAATCTCATGTCGTTTCCTCTCATTTTCTTCATTATCAGTAGATTGTGAAGAATTACTAGTTGATGCTTCAGCATTTTTACCTTTTATACCTATGGTTGTGATTCTTGTTTCATCCCCTGAGTCTGACCCCAAATATTTTTGAATAGCTATAGTATTCTTCTTCTTTTTGTCGTCACACTTCTTGGGTTTCAGCTTTGGATGCAGAATCCAACTGTGTTCATCATCATGCCCATCCTTCTTGTAGTAAGTGCACGAAGATTTGATCTTTTATACAGCATTTTCCTTCCTCTCTTTCCATTTCTTCTTTCTCTTTTCCTTGTTCTTACTTGCAGTGGGTTTTGATGATCCCCCAACTTCTGGGTTCACATTCTTGCCTCTAGCCTCTAGATGTGTAGCCTAAATAGATACCTCATCTATGTTAGTGGGATTAAACATGAGAATGGTATGCTTTAAATAGTTGTGTAGACCACCTATATACTTCAGTAAAGTTTCAGGTGAGTCTAATGAAATTCCTAGAATCAAAGCTCTTTTCCTAAATTCTTGGGTGTAACTTTGTACACTTTGCCCTTTCAATTGTCAAAGAGCTTGCCAACTCATCATGGCTTGCTGCATATAAGCTAGTGGATAGAACTGTTTTTTAATTGCAGAAACAAATTCACTCCAGACAAAAAGAATTTTACCATGTTTCTTCATTTCAGCTTATGTCCTTCCTTCCCACCATGCCAAGGTAGTGCCTCCAAGGTGTTGGCTGGCCAACTGAATCTTACTACTGTTTGAATCAATGCTCTACACCCTACAATACACATCAATCTGTCTAATCCAATTATCCAGCTTCTCTGCATTCAACTCTCCATCATATATCGGCAAATCAAATTTAACATCTAATTTAATCAAAGATGTCTTCTTTTTATTTTCAGGGTTATCAGGAGGAGTGGGAAGCTTTTCTTATTTCCCTTTGCCTTTAGAGTGGTCATGGAGGAGATATTCTTCTGCTCCTTTATCCTATTTGGAGTTTGATGAATCTTCCTCTCCACCTTTCTTAAATTCTCTATACATTTCCTCTACCATGACCCTCATGGTCATGAAATTATCCATGAACTCAGGTTTTGATTCCAAGGGACTTTCTTTGGCCATTTTCCTCTTAGGATAGACTCTTCCAATTTCTAGGTTAGTTTCAACCAACTCTCCTTCTCCTAATTTACGCTTTGATCTAGTTAGAATTCAACAAAAAAATCCAACACAAGCTTGTCTAACCTTAGCAACCTAGTGCTCTAATACCACTTGATCTAAAATTGATCTAAGATAAACAACTGGGGTATTACAAACTCATGTGCATGGATGTGCCTATTTTATTTTATGCAACGGATCAATAAGATTGCGAAATACACAGACACTAAAGCAGTTAGAGAAAACATAACAGGCAAACATGTAAATACACAAGTTTAATAAGGAGTTCACCCAGTACTCTTGGGCTACGTCTCCTGGTCCAACCTTCAGTGCTGGCCTCTCTATTATGTTTTCAAAAGTAGAGTTTTTACAATAGTGAGCTCAATTTGAGTCTCACACAAAAAATATGAATTAGAAAGACTGTACTTGGATCCCCCCAGTCTCTGGAGTACACAGACTCTTCTTACTGAAACTCGAACTCTATTGGTCACAGTAGTATGAGCCCAATCTGAGACTCATACATGACAGACATATACATAGGAGTTCACTTGAACCTCTCAAGCCTTCTCTAGAGTACACAGACTCTCTGAATCTCTCTGGCTCTGTCTAGCTCGATGCTGCCTTTGCTTCTGGAGGTTAGCTCAACTCCTTCTTTCTGCTCTTAGCTTTATGCGTCTAACTAACTCTCTTTACTGCTTTTTTGCTTGCTCTATCTCTGTCAGTTCGTGGCTTTAAAGCCATCGGCTTCCTAACTGTTCGTTTTCCACTTCTCGGCTTTCTAGTTTTCCTGCCTCTGTCTGTCTAAATTCCTTTGTTCGGCGTAATCATCACTGCATAACACCTCATAGGAAGGTGGCCACTTATTCTGTAATGGATGAGTGTGTAAGGTTCACTGGAAATGTTTGAACGACCGTTATTTCCATTTGCTCCAAGATTGCCCGCGAAATACGAATCTCCACCAACGCATCGTCCATATTGGACTTCAAATCCTTTACAATTCTTCCTCTTGACCCCGTCAAATCTGGTCATCCATCGGAATGTGTCTTCACCATTGATCTGGGGTCTCCAAATTCAACGGTCATCACTCATATCGGGTGGCTAAGTACCACAATGGTTACCCGTCCGATGTGAGTAGTTTTCTCTCTCTTCTGCCAGACGCATGGCAATCGATGTGTGGCATCAGATGAGACTCAGTTGAAACCACTTACCAACTCAAGCCCTTCCGATATCCTACCCGTTTTGTGGAATCCCACTCCGTCGGAACCAAATTAATTACTTTTCCGCATTTCATAATATTCCAGGTGCGGGCGCTCGGGGCTTATACTTCTTTGTGGGGTTTTCCCTGTGACATCCTTCTTTGAGGGGTTTGTCACTAATCGCATATTAGAAACTATCCTCCTTTCTCGAATTAACCTCTATTTTTTCCAATTTGTGCCAGCGCGCGTTACCATGGGCCAACGGTCTGCACGCTTGACCAAGGGTCCTCGTTGCTCCGCATTGATCACAAATTGCCATTATCACGAGGATATCTCTGATAAGCTTGAACTTTATAAGACTTTGAAACTTTGGCATGATTTTTAAGAATTCATGAAAAATGAGAGAGCGTTTTAGGATCCAATTTGGATCACTTGGTAAAAATACAATGCTTGCACGCTAACTAGTGTCACCTACTCTAGTCGGTTGTTTTTGGGTTAACCCTTGTCAGCTCAGTCAAGTAGAGTAAGGTGAGGGGGGAAACCTTAACAAGCATGTCAGAGGTACAATAAACTACTTCTCTACAGGAACAACCTCTTATGCTCTCAATAAGTCGGGATCCCTCTTCCACCTCTCAAATGAATAAGTATTAGGCACAATTGTGAAAATGAAAAAAATGAAAAGTGAAAATTTCAAAAAAAGAAAAATAAATAAGGTGAAAGAAGGGAAAGACTTCCTATGCAAAGAGGTGATGCAAGTAACTCTACCGGGGTACTGACTAGGCTCGCTGGTAGTGAAGCCATGCTTGTATTCCTATGTGACTACGCCAAGGTATTGTCCAGGCCTGCTGGCAGTGAAGCAACACCAAAGATGAAACTAAGACTTTGATGACTATATTGCTTGTGCATCATTATGCCCCTCAGCCCCATTCGAAACAACTGTGTTGCCTTGGCTTGAAATATGTGTCAATTAACCAAGATCTTGGCAGATCCTACATCTTACAATCGAGCTAGTGTGAAACCAAGATGAACTGAGAACTGAACAATACTTCTGGAGGTGTTAGACTTGCTTTTCACGAACAAGGTCCATTCAGAGAGCTGGAGTTCTACCAATGTGTCGCCAAGTGTTGTAGCGGCTACAATGATCCGGATTTAAACAGGAACGCAATAGATTACAGAGATAACCATAAATACAGAGATGCGATAACCATAAATAAAGATATGCAGCGGAAATAACACTTCATTTCATTAATGGAAAATACCGAAATATGCTTACAACCAGAATTGGAAATAAACCAGCTAGGACGATGTAGCTTATCTCTGAGAAGAGATGTGTGGCTACATGTCTCTGAACTGTTCCGAAATTGTGTTACAATGAGGCTCGAAGCCTATTTATTATTGAGAAACAAATGGAAAACCCTTCACATTCCAAAACCGACCCTTAGAAGATGAAACGCCAAATTGTGGGCCCCGTTTTGGGTAAATTGGTACATCAATTTCCCGGGGTCGTAACTTTGGCATACGATCTCCGTTTGACGCACATGATAGCTCGTTAGAAAGACCTATCTGAGAACCACCACTTTGGGAAGGGCAACATCGGTCCATGGACCCATGTTGCCCCTAGATTTCCCAAAAATCGTTGTTTAGGGCCTCAAAACAGCTCCAGAAGTTCAGGACCCGAAAAAACTGCTAAAAATAGTAAATTGTGCTACAATTACGGAAACTGAAAAACTGAAAGAGACAGCTGTGGGGGTCCAAATGGGATAGGTGGGTGGCCACCAACATCCACCTGGATCATTCCTCCCCCCTTAGGAAGCAATGGTTCCCATTGCGTTGAGTTCCTCCATCTACTGAACTTGTCCTGCAATCTCTGATGTGTCCAGTAATGGTGGGAAGCACAGTCGACGACGATCCACATTGAACACTTGGTGCAGGTGACGGAATGGAGGAATGACATGCGCCAAAGCATTGTTTCCCGTAGCCTTGGTAATGGTGTCAGGACCATGTCAGAGTGGTCTGAGCTTCTGATGGGTTCTGGTAAGGCGTTCTTTCTGCAGATGTAACCAAACTTTGTCGCCCACCTGAAACTTGTGTGGTACTCCTGTGGGTGAGGAGAAGTTGTTCCTGTGTTCTGTCATGACTGTATCCCTCTGCTGTTGCTGCTGCGTGGAGGAACCCTTTGCGGGGGTTATGGATGTAGTAACGATCTTCCCCTTACTTTGGGAGCGCACCATACAAATGAATTTCCTGGTCTGGGAGATGAGCTTGCTGCCTTTCTTAGCAGTGATCAAAGACGTGGCTGTAGGTGGGGCTACCTCCGGTATCCTGTATAATGAATCACCCAAAGAAATAATGACAGCACGAGGCCTTGACTCATACACAGCACATCGCTTCCACAAGTATGGCTGGCCTAATAATACATCACAAACATCCAGAGGTGTAACATCACACAATACCTCGTCTGTGAATGGTTTGATGCTATAGGGAAGGTGGCACTGCTGGCGAAATTTAAGATATCGTCCTTCATGAAGCCACCCGATACTGTACGGCTGTGGGTGTGGTGTAGTCGGTAGGCCCAACCGCTTCACGACCTTTTTTGAAATAAGGTTCTTTTGGCTGCCATTGTCGACAATGAATTGCAGCGGCGAACTCTTCACCCACATCTGTGAGTGGAAAAGACGTTCCCCCTCCTCTGGCTCTTCAGGCTCATTCTTCTGGATCTTAGCAGTAGCAACAGTGGCGCTGGGATCCTCATCAATGATCTGCTTCCCTTTGCCATTCCTCTTGTCGGGTTCTGGCTCAGGGTCGGAACATGTATCTGATTCAGAAGCCTTCAACTCGGCCACCAGTGACTTCTTGGTTCGACACTCACTTGTGTTATGAGTGGGACTCTTGTGGAACTCACACCACTTTCCTGTGTCCTTCTTCGGCTTCGTGGTGTTGTTCTTTTCTTTCGACGGGTTGTCTTGGGTCACCCCGCCTTGGCTTTGTCATTTGGGCTTCGGATTTGCAGATCCAAAGTCTCACTTCTTCTGTTTGAACTTTTTCTCGATTTTGACAGCGTATCGGTATGTCGTGCCGAGCGAGGAGATGTTCAAGAACTCCATCTCTTCCTGGATGTATCTGTGTAGGCAGCTGCGGTATTTGAGTACCAGATGCACCTCAGAATCTTTGATACCCAACTGTGTGCAAAGGGTGTGAAAAATGTTTGTGAACTTTGGAACATCTTGGTCTCGTCCCTGCCGCAATGTGGTCCATTTGATGTATTTGTCCTCATATCTTTTGATAGGGTAGTACTGCTCCTTGATGGCATCTCGGAATGAATCCCAAGTGGGTGCAGCTGAAAATAGTGAGCCCGTGATTTCATCCTTCTGCTCGCAGTAGGTTTCCCACCAGTCCTTGACGTGGGGGGCTGCTTTGAGAAGAGCGAAAACAATCTTTTCCCGACTTGAAAATTCATGAACAGAAAAATAACCCTCTAGCAGATTTAACCATTTAGCTACTGCATCTGCGTCTATTTTACCCTCGAAGATGGGGATTTCAAAATTCACTTGTACCTTAAATGGTTTGGCGTTTCTAGAGTAGCTGCTGGAAGCCGATGCGTCACCTCTGGGTAGCCGTTGAAGGATTTGTGCAAAGCTATCCATCATCGCGTTCCTTTGCCGCTCGAGGGCTTCTTCAAGCAAGATTTTGATAGGATCTCCTGCCCCCTCGTCTTTCTTCTCATCCGCCATGGGAGGCCGTCAGGATTTGCGATGCTGGTCTTGCAAAGGTTCGACCAGTTGAAGCCCTAACTCCTTATATCCCGACCTCATTGGGGACATGCAAAGAAAAACAGAGAAAAAGCAGACCGCTCTGATACCACTGATCCAGATTTAAATAGGAACACAATAGATTATAGAGATAACCATAAATACAGAGATGTGATAACCATAAATAAAGAGATGCAACGGAAAATGGAAAATACCGAAATATGCTTACAACTAGAAATGGAAATAAACCAGCTAGGGCGATGGTAGCTTATCTCTGAGAAGAGATGTGGCGGCTACATGCCTCTGAACTGTTCCGAAATGTGTTACAATGAGGCTCGAAGGCCTATTTATTGTTGAGAAACAATGGAAAACCCTTCACATTCCAAAACCTAACCCTAGAAGATGAAACGCCAAATTGTGGGCCCCGTTTTGGCTAAATTGGTACATCAATTTCCGGGGTCGTAACTTTGGCATACGATCTCCGTTTGACGCGTATGATAGCTCGTTAGAAAGATCTATCCGAGAACTACCACATTGTTGGAAAGGCAACACCGGTCCATGTTCCATGGACCCGTGTTGCCCCTGGGATCCCAAAAAACGTCGTTTAGGGCCTCAAAACGGCTCCGGAAGTTCAGGACCCGAAAAACTGCTAAAAATAGTAAGTTGTGCTACAATTAAGGAAACTGAAAATGCTGAGAAAGACAATGATGGGGGTCCAGATGGACTTGGCAGGTGGCCACCAATATCCACCTGCTTCACATTCATCAATTTCAACATAGCAGCAATTGGCTTGGGTTATTTGGAGATGTGCCCTCCCACCCCAAGCTATGTAGGCACCTGCTACTTCATCAGCAACCAACATCACGGTTGTGGGTCATCCACAAACCCACACTTCATCGCAGTCCATTTACTAGGTCGTACACTGTTAGTATCACAGTTGGTCACAAGCATTACAGGGTATCTCTATCCTCGGATCTTCGTTCTTCATGGTTATGGCTCATCCACAAACCCACACTTCATCGAAGTCCATTTGCTAGGCCACACACTGTCAGAATCACACCAAGAGTCCCACTCATAACACAAGTGAGTGCCGGACCAAGCAGTCGTTGGTGGCCGAGTTGAAGGCTTCCGAATCAGATACATGTTCCGACCCTGAGCCTGAACCCGACAAGGGGAAT
>APFE030062738.1:229704-243437 GCA_000404065.3 Pinus taeda
TTTTGGGAAATCTGGGGGCAACATGGGTCCATGGACCAATGTTGCCCTTCCCAAAGTGGTAGTTCTCGGATAGATCTTTCTAACGAGCTATCATACGCGTCAAACGGAGATCGTATGCCAAGTTACGACCCCGGGAAATTGATGTACCAATTTACCCAAAACGGGGCCCACAATTTGGCGTTTCATCTTCTAAGGGTCGGTTTTGGAATGTGAAGGGTTTTCCATTGTTTCTCAATAATAAATAGGCCTTCGAGCCTCATTGTAACACAAGTTCGGAACAGTTCAGAGACATGTAGCCGCACATCTCTTCTCAGAGATAAGCTACCATCGTCCTAGCTGGTTTATTTCCAATTCTGGTTGTAAGCATATTTCGGTATTTTCCATTAATGAAATGAAGTGTTATTTCCGTTGCGTCTCTTTATTTATGGTTATCGCATCTCTGTATTTATGGTTATCTCTGTAATCTATTGCGTTCCTATTTAAATCTGGATCAGCTACATCTGCTAAACCAAGCCTCTCCAACTAGGCTTGTCCTCTTGTATTAAAAATGCTACAAAGGCTAATACAACAATATTAGTGTCTCGAAAGACAGATCTAACTGTAAATACAGAATCAGAAGATAGGAATTAGCTAAACATGCTCTTTCCCAAGCACTAAATAGTGAAATTGTACCTTATACAGTACTTTCCCCAATTGGCCCTGGTGGCCCTTTAGTTTTTCATGGAGAATTTCGAGGTGAAGATGACCTCAATTGGTTCTAAAACCTCTGCCATTAGACTCAAAAGGTCAAAAATAGTAGACATAGGCTTTTGAATCACCAAAAATGGATGAACATAGCCCCCAAACATCTCAAGCACTGAAATGGCCCTAGTGGCCCTGAAAGCTTCCCTGAAGCTAAACAGTGAGAAGAAAGCCTCAAAAGGAAAAACGAGCTGTAGAAATGGATTCAGAATGCTGAAAACCTTCAGGAATGACCTTCGTTCCACATTCAATGGCTGCAAAATTCCCAATGCAGCTCCCAAACTGATTTGGCCCTAGTGGCTCCTAGAACTTCCCCGAAGCAAAATCACCTGCAAACGACCTTAGATGGCTGTGAAACCTGTGCCAATGGCTTCAGAAGGTCAAAGAGACCCAAAAACAAAAAACAAAATCGTCCAACAAGGACTTTCCTAGCCAAATTTATGGCTATTTACTCCCAACTGCCAGCGGGTCCTAAAAAGACTCCAGCTAACTTTAATTAGAGTCCAGATAGGCCAGCCAAATATGGCGAGCCCACCAATTTTGGCGCTCCACCAATTCTGCCGCTAACTGATCGCCGGTTATCTGTTTTTCATAACTATGCATGTGAATGGAATTTCGGGCTCAGCGGTTCTGCATAGGATTTCGTGCCCACCTTTAAGAACTGGTGGTTAAACTTACGTGTTAGCCCCCAACTTACGAGAATGTGACCACCTTTCAAAGGGCGGTGACCATTGTTTATGGCGGTCGGCGGTTATGGTAAGGCCCACAGTTCTGAGGCTGCGGACATATGTGATGGGGGCTGGCCCCCTTTAGGCCCCGCCCAAACTCAATACAACCTTTTAATATTGTTACTTCCGCCAATAGATCAAGTCTGATTCCATTGGTGCGTTGATAAAGCTTTCCACTTGTAGGTATGAAGTTGCGGGTTCAAACCACAATTCGACCAAACTTTTAAACATGCGCCCAAAGTGTTGATGTCACCTTGGCCACGTGGCGGCTTCCAGGCCTGCCACGTGGCAGCCTGCCATTCGTTGTCCAGAACAAAATATTCCAATGAATATTCTGTGGAATATTCTTTTTTAATTTTTTTTTTAAAAATTCAAAAATTAAGAGTCATTGAGCGATTTTGTTTTTGGCATAACTTCTGCATATGGAGACCATTTTTCAAACCGTTTGTGGCGTCGGAATTAGGAGAACGAGCTCTATCCAGTAATTTAGGTTCGAACCAGTTCTAAGCACTTTCATTTTTGACCATTTTACGACACTTGGTCCTGAGCTCCTGATCACTAAGCCTCGTAGAAGGTACTATCAGTGGTAGCAGTAAAGGAATGAAAGTGGAGAAGGAGGAAGAGGAAAATGTAGCCCTTGCTCGTAAAGGGAAGGTGAAGAAAGGTCCCACTCAGGAACAAAACTCAAAAGGAGGCGAGAAGAAGAAGAATGACTTGTAGAAGGTCAAATGCTTCAGATGTGGTGAGTTTGGTCACTGCATCACCTAGTGTCTAAAGAGAAAGAATGACAAGAAGGGGAAGGTGCAAACGACAACTTCAACGGAAATAGATGAGTTGATCTCCAGGTTGGAGGAGTGTGGCATTCCTTGGATTGACATTTCTTGTAATTAAAATGTGTATAGGTGTGTTTTTTATTAAATTATGTTACTTTGAAAGACAATTGAACATTTTAATTATGAGTAACTATAACTCATAATAAATTATTGTAAATTTGTATTTATTGTGTTTTATTTTTGTAAATAAAGAATTTTGGAAAATTAATTGTTGAGTACAAATGGTTGAAAGATTTTAAGATTTTTTTTTTTTTTTGTGGAAGTGTTGTTACCCATCAATAATTCCTAGGAATCTAATCTGAATGATTAGATTTAACTGAGGAATTATGATACTTGCCAATTAATTGTTTCCTAGAAGACAAAGAGTTGTTCTCAAGAGTGGGAAACAAGATCTCATTAATGAGAAAATAAATACCTACCACCTGTTGATGAACTGGAGGAAATTATTAACCACCAAAAGAGTGGTAGATGGGTTGGAAAAAAAAATATCTTGGATTTTGTCTCATTATTCTGAGAGTAGAAGAGACTAAAGAGAAGCAAGAAGGAGAAGATAAAAGAAAAAGAGTTGCAGGCCTGATTTTCTCTGGGGGACAATAGTGGGTTGTTATGTCAAGGTTGGGAGAAGCCAAGTACTCGAATTTTAATTTTTTCAGAAAACTTTGCTCCAAGTCAGTATCTATGCTTATAGTAACTATTCTGTTATTCAAAAGAAAGAAAGTGTTGATATACTATTCTCATATTTTTGTATGAAGAAACGGAAAAGTTATTGAGTATGTTTTTATTTATGAAATTAGAGATATGGAACAGAAAAGGAAATTGTTACACTTCTAACTAAAAAATTACATAGGCAAGAATTTGTTGAAATAATAGTATTCGAAATAAACTTTGTACGAATTGTAGTAGTAGAATACTGATGTAAAATAAAGATACTTATATGTGTATTATGTTCATTATTCAAATGTAATTGTATATGGTAAGTAAGATTTAAGCTTTCTCATTTAGTTAGCTAATTGTATGATGGATATTTTATATTATTCACAAATAATAGTTAGACTAAAGAAGTAACAAGATATATTTATAGTGTAATGTTACTTGAAGGAAAAATACTTGTCCCTACTATATATATATAGTCCCGTGGAAAAACTATTTATGCAGTTAACAAAGAAAAACTTTATATATATCTTTTTAAGAATACTTCTTAAAAATTATCATGTCAGTTGAAAACTAGAAACCATCAAATAGTAGTAAAGTGAATGTTCAGAAAACATTGAAATTAAATAGAATTGGTAAAAGAGAAAATTAAACTGATGACTTATAACTAGTAGCAAAGAAACTGTTTGAGTACATAAAAATTAGAGTAAAATATGAAACTATAATATGAAATAAACGCCAAGTCGAAGACACATGAACAATTTGATGAGTTGTACTAAGGGTTTCTAAAAAACCTTAACGGAAAGGAAAAATGATATTCTCTGTACAATAATAGGCTTATGCCTTTAAGAAAATTCCTGGGTATGAGTAAATTTAAAGAAAACTACAATTTTCTACAAGAGTAATATTGTAGAGACGTGTACCCTGCTATAGGAAGCACGAACACAAGAACTAGGAACAAAATCTCTGACCTGGTAAAGGGGTTGAGTGAGTTGAACTAGAACCTCGCTAGACAAGAAATCCTTATAGGAATACACTGTAGTTGATTAGGTTCTTGTACTTGTGAAACCGAGTACAATAGAATGAGTTCATGGTAGTAAGTATTGTACAGTGAAAATATACGATGACTTAGAAGTTGAAGGATTAATTGTAATAGTGTTAGAATAAAATTACTTATGAACAGATGGTAGAAACCCTAATGGCTCTTGGCCTATAAAAAAAAATATACATTAAAAGGATGAAAAAAATCATAATTAATTTGTTGACAATATCAATATATATATATACACTTCGGTAATTAACAATTAGGGTAATAATAAAGAATACATTTATAAGTCATAATTGTTATTAAAAAGTATCATCGAGGATTGAAAGGAGAAATCCACAATTTAATAAGTTATGACAATGCCAATTTGTAGGATATTCGTTATACTCAAGGCCAATTTGAATATGGGAGTCCTAAATTATAAAAAAACAAAGAAAAAAGGGAAAACCTTTTTCATTATAGGGTAGAAAATGAACCATAGCAAGTGTCGGAAGAGACTTTTACCTCATGGTAAACCCTAAATTTGTTCACAACCATCAATTAAACTAGAGAAAATCTACACCACTAAGATGGTAGGTCAAATGTGTTAGTGTGGGTTACTCAGAGGTTGACACATTCAAGTCAGAAGAACTAAACGTGAAGTCCCCATTGAATTACACGTATACATTAATAGAAAGGCGTATAGAACGAGAACAATTGTGAATCATCATAATGTTGTTTCCAACTATTACATTGAATAGAAACCACATTTGTAACTTGAACAAAGCCTCACCATAATATAGAGTTAGGCGGAATGAACCATGTTCTCAGTCTTACAACTCAAAAATTGGCTATGATAACAATAAACCACATGCCTTAATCAAAGAATGCCTCAGCCGGAGGACTCATCATAAATCCAGATGAAATAGCTGTGCACAGATTCGCTTGGAGATTAGGCCACTCCTCAAGCATACAAGCTGAAGCGATGGCCCTTTTCCAAGGAACCAAATTCCTCAAAGAGATGGGCTACAAGGAGGCAAATGTCTTTGGAGACTCCCAGGTGATCATCCAAGCAGTGGCGACCAACTCTAATCCAGCGGACCTGCAGCTTGCAAGGATAATTTCAAGGATCAAAGGCATGGAAAAGTCCCTGAATCTGAAATACTTCCATGTTCTAAGAACAAATAACAAAGAAGCAGACATCAAGGCAAACAAGGCAGTCCATTTAGTTTCCGACTCTTTTCTTAGAGACAATGAAATCCTTTGGGATCCAATCCCCTAAAGAGCCATGTTCTATTGTATCCTTTTGCAACAGTTTGTTTGTATTTTTCAGCCCGGGAAATCAGCAGCAGAAGTACACTATATTAAATGTAAAAAGAGGAGCCTGATGAGAGTAGGCGTTATATTCCTCTGGCTGAAAAGACATGCAGAAATCTGCCTCTTCTTTTGTAACCGAATTTGTGGCTCTTTGCCACTTAGTTAATGAAATCCAATAACCGTCTTTGTAAAAAAAAAAAACCGTAAGGGTTCGGTAATTTAAAATTATATGCAAGTGATATGGAAACAACTACCAAGCTATGGTAATATTATATATACATGTACGTTAGTTGAATAACAAGAACTTGGAAAATGAACATGTATAAAGAAGTTGGGGAAAAAAGATATTTTTCCTATAGACCTTTTTGAATAAAACCGAGAGTTGATGACCTTATGTGGTAGAAAAGCAAAAAGGTTACCCTTTTTAATCCTTGAGAAAATTAAAATATGGAACATGGTGAAAATTATAAGGGTACTTAGGAGAATTAATATTGTTACCATTCATCGAATAACTCTTAAATTATGTTTAACAATATACTATCATATATTATATAGATGTTATATTTTTTAATGCTAAGTTTAATAAATAGAAAAAATGCATAAAAAGGTGTATGGAAGTAATTTTCAAAAGAAAAGAAAAAATGTTGTGGATGAGGTGCCATTATAATGAGTTTGCATTTATAGAAACTATACCTCCAGATCGAGGAGGAGCGTGATGCTTCAGAGTTGCAAGTTTGGGCCGGATTTGTGGGAAGATCATTATTTTTAACATGGATCAATACCTTTGCCACAGGGGCCCGCAATATTCAACAATAGGAGGATTAATGTCAGCAAGAACAGTCAGATCTTGAGGGACTGTGCAGAGGTAGTTACAGTCAGATACTAGAGAGGCACAATGAAAGCTGGGCGCAGTCACATGCTCAGTAGACAGAGAAAAGGTAATTGCAGTCAGAGATTCAAGAGACAGTTGCAAGGACATAGTAGATATGGGGATATCAAGTTTATAGTTGCGGTTACGGGAAATTTCCGTGTATTGGTAGCAACATGAATTATCTAGTTGCAAGTAGTGGGTAAAGTCCCATCCAGAGTGAGACTGCATGAGAGAGTTTCTAGCTAGGAGTAACAGTCGTGATACATGAGTTCAATGTCAGTAGGATGCAGTCAAATGATAGTTACCGAGCTAGTTGTAGTCAGCACACGTG
The DNA here is from genome assembly GCA_000404065.3 of Pinus taeda. Taxonomy (NCBI): domain Eukaryota; kingdom Viridiplantae; phylum Streptophyta; class Pinopsida; order Pinales; family Pinaceae; genus Pinus; species Pinus taeda. Next base: position 236,201 of record APFE030062738.1, read on the forward strand.
AGACAATTGCAAAGCTAGTTGCAATGACACAAGCGGTACAAATTTCAAAGTTGTAGTATGCAAGTGCAGTTCCATCCATAGAGATTTCTTAGTGGGATATTGAGACTCAGAGGGAGTCTAGCTTCAGAGGGAGCATCCCTATGGAAGCTTAGTGCTTCAAGATATCAGGAGACCAGACTCACTATTGTAGTAGTTGCAGTGACAGAGTAGTGGCAGTAGTAGTGAGAGATAGATCATAGTATGCATAAGGGTTGGTGGACAATGATCGCCAAATTGACTTCTTTATAGTGATTTCCAGTGACATGGAGTTAGATCAGAGTAAGATGTGAAGAAATGAAGTGAAACAGATGCCAGGCATCAACAACGTGGATAGTCCGACTACAGGTTGTAAAGGAGAGATATGATTGGGAGAAGAGAACACTTTCCTCGCTAAGAGGGAGTGTTAGATTTTTGTTACCACCGAACAGGTGTTCTAGTCTTGAATTTTGTCTAAGAGGCTAAGGAACACAAGATATCCAAAACCCAGAAAAGGTCTCGGGAGAAAACACCTAAAGACCGCTCAATTAAATTAATTCATCAATAATTAAAAATTCCTAAATCTAACTTAGGAAAATTGATTAATTAATGGGAATTAATTGAGGAGATCGATTTATTCTCTTAAGACTTCCAGAAAGTGACTTAGATAAAATCTAATATGATATTATCCATTGATCACAATTAGATATTGGTCGTTGATGCTCGAGTGAGATATTATAAGAGCAAGTTGATGGGATGGAGAAATACACAAGGGAGAGCAAGTTAGCCAAGGAAGATCGAGCTACCCATTTTGTAGTCTTCAACAAGGGTGTAATTTGAGCCTGAGAGGGAGCATCAAAGAGAGGGAGAAATAAAATATCAAAGAGTAGGTTTCTAGAGAGTTTTCTTGTGTTTATCCAATTCCATATTGACAGGAGAAAGGAGGCTAAATTATCTATAGAGAGGGCCATAAAATCCAGTACGAGTAGCTAGAAGCCCCAATGTGAGTTGTTGGAAAGGGATCATTTCAGTTGCTAGAGGTTGGGAGATCATTCAAGAGCCAAAGAGAATACTTTCCATGGGCATAGGGAGGCTGGATAAATCACTTGGAGCCAATTTCTAGGTAGTTTGAATTATCTAGGCCATGTAGTGCGAATTCCAGGCAGAGCGAGTTTTCTAGTGTGGGTTCGAGTAGGCCAGTGGAGACCAAATTGATTGCATAAGGAAGAAATTTTATCCATATTATTTTGGCTAGATATTTGATATTACATTTCCATTTGAGCATATAGATTATTGTACTATCCAACTTTGCTACATAATAATAATAAACCCTCATCTGCTACATCGGTTTTCCCTTCGAGGTTTCTCTGGGGACATTAGTCCAAAATAATTGTGTTAATATTTATCTGTGTGCATCTATTTCTTGGTTTCAATTTTTTTTAGAGGTGGTTCAAGGGTGGCTACTACATCCATTGAAAATCTGGGCAGATCAACCTCGAAGGGAATCTTTTAAAGCCCTTTGCCATACTAGTAGGGCGTTACCCCAAGGGCGTCAAGGAGAATTGACCCTGTGACCTCCCAATCGACGAGGTACTTAACAACGGGGACTCGACCGATTGAGCTAACCGTTGGGGCTCTCAGTTTCCGGTTTTACTTCTGAAACATATTTAGTTTGTGAATAATTGTAGTGTGATTTATTTGTTAATTGTTGTAAATAATTCAACTGCTAATCAATTAGGAGAATAAATTATAGTTGCTGCAATTTCAAGGAAATTTCACACTTTGGACTCACCTATCCGCTTTCACTCCTCTGACATGTGGCTAATGCCTTCAACAAAAATCAAGAAGGGGAGAGAAGACAAAGTATAACATTGTATCAAACCTCATTGGGCATTGAAGAAAGGAAAGGCAAATCCATTTATTAAAACAACAAATGAAATTGACATCAGACAACTCATAATCCAATTAAAAAATGGAACCTCAAATCCCACATGAGTAAGGGGAAAGCTAATGAAAATCCAATTAACTTGGTTATACGCCTTTGAGAGGTCTATCTTAAAAACAACACCTTTAGTTCTCATAATTTTTAGGCTATGTAAACCTTCATGTGCAATCCTAGTGCTTCATAAATTTGCCTCCCCTCTAAAAACCTGAATTGTTCCTGTGAAATAGACAATGAAAGAATAGGTTTTATCCTTATAGCTATAACCTTTGATATTACCTTATACACATAATCACAAAAGAAGATGGGTCTAAAATCCTCAAAAAAATCTCGATTGTGTTGGTGATCTAGGGGATAAAAAATATGCTTAAAAATGAAAGTGCTCAAAATATCTCAAAACTAGTACCAAATCATAGATATCATCGTTATGAATCCAACGACACTTGAATCGCCTTAATCTGATACTGTATGAGGAATTTATCGCATTCTGAAGTTTTTGGCAAACAATAAAAAAGTCAACTTGCAGGGTTGACTGTGTAGACCGTATGATGACATGGTGCTAATGTCAGCAGGGTGACTGGATTGTATGGATGGTAGATGATCCAATCCCGTGAGGAAATGTGGCATGTTGGTATTGGTTTGAAGGTACATGAGGTGGGCGAGTCCTGGGCCATCACGTGGGCCAATTAGAGGGCACCACGTGGCCCAATGAGAGGCCACCACGTGGCCTTAGGAATGGTGCCAAAAATTTGTTTGGATGACTAAACAACTCAAAAGATGGCCATGATGAAGACCACTGCTGGAAATTACATCCAGAATTTAGACCAAATAAATTCAATAACAAGGGGAAACAAAAGACTGCTGCTACAACTCAACAAGATCTTAGATCTGATTCAGGTGATGAAACCAAAATCACAGCCATGGGAATGAAAGGTATAGCTTCTAATGCAAGTAATAGTTCTTCTATAAAGCCTATTAAATATCAAAATGGTAAATAAAGAAGTGATCTTTTCCATATTAGGGTCATTACAAAACATACAAAGGTTGATACATTATTTGACAGTGGATCTCAAGTCAATATTATCTCTGAACCAATTGTCAAGAAATATAATTTAGAGACTACACCTCATGCAAAAAATTAGCAATTGCATTGGGTATGTGATGATGCCAAATTGCAAGTGACAAGAAAATGTAAACTCAAATTTCCCATCACTGCTTATTTTATAGATGAGGTAGAGCTTGATGTTGTACCACTTGATATTTGTGGGATTGTCTTAGGGAGTGCATATTTATATGACCGAAAAGCCATATTCTATTGTCATGAGAATAAATATCATATTTTAAAAGATGGATTTGGGTATATTTTTAGAGAACATTGCAAGAAGATGAACTTATCTCTCGTTAGTGCAGGGAAAATGAAATGGCTTGTGAATGCTACTAAGAATTTTGTGTTGTTGATGATTAAAGCTAAAGATACTATTGAATTCGAAGCTTTCTCCAGATGTGATTCTAAACTCAAGAATGAATCGTTTGAATTTGTTAACAATTATGACAAGATGTTTCAAGAACCTGAAGGGTTACCTCGAAAAAGAGGAATCCAACATGAGATTCAATTGTAGTAGGATGCACCACTTCCAAATATTAGCATGTATAAAATGCTAGTTTTGGAGAATGCATAAATTAAGAAGAAAATTAAAGATATGCTCGAAATAGGGGTCATCAGACCCATTACATCTTCTTGTGGGTCTCCTATTTTTTCGGTTTCCAAAAAATATGGTACATGGCGCATGTGTGTGGATTTCTGAGCTTTGAAAAAGATCACAATAAAGAATTGCTATCCTCTTTCTCGTATTGAAGATTTGCTAGATTAGTTAAAGGATGTTGTTTATTTTACTAAGTTATATTTGAGAAGTGGTTATTATCAAATAAGGGTTGTTGAAGATGATATTTTGAAAACTACTTTCAAGACCAAACAAGGTCTGTTTGAATGGTTATTTATGTCATTTTGGCTCTTGTAATGCACCTTCCACATTCATGAGAATTATGAATGATGTATTGTGAAAATTCCTTGGTGATTTTTCATAGTATACTTAGATGATATTCTGATTTTCAGTAATACTTGTGAAGAGAATTTCAAGCATGTAAAGCAAGTTCTAGATGTCTTGAAAAAAAAAAGTTGTATTTGAAGATGTCTAAATGCAAATTTGGGAAGACGTATTTGGTTTACTTGTGTCATATTGCAGGAGGTGTATAATTGAAGATTGATCCCTCCAAATTTGATGTTATAGTGAATTGGCCTAAACCCAACAATGTAACAAAAGTTAGGAGCTTTTTGGGAGCATTCCAATATTGGAGAAAATTTATTGCTAACTTATCATTCATTGCAACACCATTACATGCCTTGACAAGTGTGAAGTAGGTCTTGCAGTTGGGAGGAAAGAAACAAAACTCCTTTGATGCTTTGAAAGAGAAAATCAATACAACACTAGTTCTAGCACTTCCAAATCTTAAGAAGCCATTTGAAATCCAAACCGATGCAAGCGAATATGCTATGTGAGTAGTTTTGATGCAACGTGGTAAGCCAATATGTTATCATTATGAAACCTTTTCCAATGTAGTAATTTAATATCCAACTTATGATAAAGAGTTGTATGCTTTGGTACAAATCATGAAGAAATAGAAGCATTATTTTATGGGAAAAGAAATGATTATTCATATTGACCATCAACCTTTGCAATATTTACAATCACAAACCAAACTACAACAAGCTAGACATTTCAGCTGGATGGGATTCCTGCAACAATTTCATTTGGTGATCGAGTATAAGAAAGGTATATACAACATAGTTGTAGATATGTTACCAAGGCCTATTGTTAATGCATATGTTATTCTTAAGAATAACTCGATCATTCATGAAATTTATATTGAACAATATGCTCAAGATGAACATTTTAAAGTTGTTTATGCAACTTTGAGTCATGGAGACCATTCTGAAGAGTTATATTATCACGTTCATAACAATTTGTTGTATCATCTTGGAAAGTTATGTGTTCCACAGGGTGAAAGAATCAATGTCATAAGGGATTCCCATACTTCTCTTATTTTTAGTCAATTTGGTGTAGGAAAAAAAAATCCAACTTTGAGTTATCGCTTATGAGATCTTTAACTTTCCTAGCAGTATATTTCTCAACAAGTGCTTTAAATTCACAAATTTTAGCGAGCATCTAATATTTCTTCTACATGAATAAAATCCAACACTTACAAGAAAAATCATCAAAAAATATTGCATAATACCTGTGCTTGGCCGTGGAGGTTGTCGAGAACGGTCCACGCACATCTGAGTGAACTCTATTAAGGATCGCTTACACTCGAATACATTTATCATGAAAGGAAGCTTTAGTGTACTTCCCCAATGTACACCCTTTGCATGTGTCTCTCTGCTCTAATGTACCCTTGCTAAGTCCTATATAAATTTGTTGCATGATCTTCAAAGGTTTGTGGTGCAAGTGACCCAATCTTCTATGCCACAACTCACTGATGTCTTAGATTTGCACCTTCTCTGCTTTTGTGCTCAATGCAGTGCAATCTTCTACATCCAATTTGTAGAGGTTCTTCATCCAAACCCCAATTCGCTTCACCTGTCTCAAGGATATGTGACAAAGGAAAGCCTTCCCCTTACTAAATATCACATCGTAGACACGGTCCTCCAACATGGAAATTGAAACCAAATTCTTCTTAAAACCCGGAATATACATGACATATTTTAATGTGTGAGGAGAACCAAACTCCCTCTGAAAGGTAACAATACTGATTTTGATTGTGCTATACCTCCCATCATCTCCCATCTCGACATGCATTTGGAGGTCCTTCTCCTCGAAGTTGCTGAAGAACTCTTTGTTTTCGGTCATATGGAATGAGGCTCCACTATCCAGGTACTACACACTACCCGTCACCGATGTCACCATGCAAGTGATTGTAGGAATTTACAGGGTAAGTTCCTCAGACAGAACACCAAAGGACATCGCTCACAAACAGATCATAGATCAATACACCAGTATTTTTGATGTGGTTAAAACCCTCAAAGAGGGAAACAGTCCACAGCCTGAGCCAACGCGGCCACTTCAGGCAATTTATTAATAAAAGAATGAAAATTTACATAAGCTTCTCTCATGCATGGTGAACCTACAAATGACCCTCCATGCGCTTTAAATATAATTCATGGACCAATCGGGTGTCAGCCACGGATCAAGTGTCGGTAATACCGAGGGAGTAGAGAATGAACCATCAGATCACTACATATCGTGACTGTCGGATTGTAAGTTACAAAATGTACAATAGTAAAGAAACACACTTTACCTAACTCTATACCTAACTCTATACTAGACCAAGTTGAACTTAACTATTTCCTATGTGTCGGAATATCCTAACATCCCCTTAAGAACAACTTGGGATAGGATTGAAGGATTTACAAATATGACACAATAGGAGAAGGAAGGAGGCACTAGAGCCTATCCCCCCTTAGTGACAACTTCCTGACTCCAAGCATATATCGAAGTTTAGTTAACTTTGCCTCTGTGAGAGCCTTTGTGAAGATGTCTGCAACCTGATCATCTGTTGAACAATATTGCACTTCGAGAACATGGTCATGAATGAGCTTTCTTATGAAGTGCATGTGAAGTTCAATGTGTTTGCTGCGCTGATGCTGAACTGGATCTTTGCAAAGCTGAATGGCACTTTGATTATCACACCAAAGTGTAGTCGGATGCTGGTGCTGAAAGCCAAAATCTGATAGGATCTGACGAAGCCACAAGGCTTCCTTACTAGCTTCTACGGCACCATGATATTCTGCTTCTGCTGAAGAAAGAGAAACGGCACCTTGTTTCTTGCAAGCCCATGTAATAGGTCCTGAACCAAGAGTGAACACATAACTGGCAGTAGAATTCCGATCATCAGGGTCACCAATCCAATCAGAATTAGTGAAACCAACCAATAGAGGAGATGCTTCGGCACTGTAATGAATTCCAAACTGAACTGTACCTCAAACATAATAAAGTATTCTTTTAGCTGCTTTCCAATGACTTTCACGTGGCTTTTGCATAAACCGAGCAACAAGGCCAACAACAAAGGAAAGGTCATAATGAATATGGGTTAGATACAAAATTTTTCCTACAAGTTGACAGTATAAGGTAGCATCAACTTTAGGGGAAGTACAAGTGACTGAAAGTTTGACTCCAGACTGAAAGGGAGAAGGAGCTGGCTTACAGTTTTCCATGTGAAAAT